>SJXQ01002355.1:113922-202540 GCA_006408695.1 Aepyceros melampus
AGGTTTGATGCAGGATGAAGGATGCTTGGGACTGATACACGGGGATAATCCAGAGAAAGGGTGTGGGGCGGGAGGGGGGAGGTAGGGGTCGGGATTGGGAGTTCATGTATGCTCGTGGCTGATTCATGTCGATGTGTAGCAAAACGAATACAGTGTTGTAAAGCAAAACAAACTAAAAAAATAAAAATTAATTAAAAAAAAAGAATAGAAAAAAAAAATTTTTTTTAAGGTTTCAATCAACATTCACCCCAATTTTCTAATTGTTATTATTTCTGTGGCATAGTTTTTCTGAATCTTTTACTTTCAGCTATTTGTACCTTTTTGTTTAGAATATGTCTCTTGAAATGGCAAATAATTGGGTCTTTTTTAAAGTCTCATCTGACAATATCCATTTTTAATTAGAGCATTTAATATATTTATATAGATATAATGTGATTATTGATATGGATTAAAAAATATTTAATAGTGTTTTGTGTTGTCTTATGGAGAAGGCAATGGCACCCCATTCCAGTACTCTTGCCTGGAAAATCCCATGGACGGAGGAGCCTGGTAGGCTGCAGTCCATGGGGTCGCTAAGAGTCAGACATGACTGAGCGGCTTCATTTTCACTTTTCACTTTCATGCCTTGGAGAAGGAAATGGCAACCCACTCCAGTGTTCTTGCCTGGAGAATCCCAGGGATGGGGGAGCCTGGTGGGCTTCCGTCTATGGGGTCACACAGAGTCGGACACGACTGAAGTGACTTAGCAGCAGCAGCAGCCAGTGTTCTTGCCTGGAGAATCCCAGGGACGGAGGAGCCTGGTGGGCTGCCGTCTATGGGGTCGCACAGAGCTGGACACGACTGAAGTGACTTAGCAGCAGCAGTGTTGTCTTAGTTTTACTTGTGTTTCTTATGTTTTTTATTTCTTTTTAAAGATTTACATACTTATTTTTGGTTTTTCTGGGTCGTCATTGCTGCAAGAGGGTTTTCTGCAGTTGTGGCGCACGGGCCTCTCATTGCCGTGGCTTCTGTTGCAGAGCACAGCTCTAGGTGCGTGGGCTTTAGCGGTTGAGGCTCAGGAGCTTAATTGCTCTGCAGCACGTGGGATCTTCCCAGACCAGGAATCAAACCCGCATCCCCTGCGTTGGCAGGCAGATTCTTAACCAACGGACTACTATGAAAGTCCTGATATGGATTTACCTTCGCTAACTCAAGCCGCACTTGAGCGCAGGCGGCGGAGGCTCAAGCCGCACTTGAGCGTGGCCGAGAGCTACCGATATCGCCAGGAGAAGCCACCTCGCCCCCGAGGCCAGGAGCAGNACTGGAATTCCATCACTTTCACTAGCTTTGTTCGTAGTGATGCTTCCTAAGGCCCACTTGACTTCACATTCCAGGATGTCTGGCTCTAGGTGAATGATCACACCATCGTGATTATCTGGGTCGTGAAGATCTTTTTTGTATAGTTCTTCTATGTATTCTTGCCACCTCTTCTTAATATCTTCTGCTTCGTTAGGTCCATACCATTTCTGTCCTTTATCGAGCCCATCTTTCCATGAAATGTTCCCTTGGTATCTCTCATGTTCTTGAAGAGATCTCTAGTCTTTCCCATTCTGTTGTTTTCCTCTGTTTCTTTGCACTGATAGCTGAGGAAGGCTTTCTTATCTCTCCTTGCTATTCTTTGGAACTCTGCATTCAGATGCTTATATCTTTCCTTTCCTCCTATGCTTTTTGTTTCTCTTCTTTTCACAGCTATTTGTAAGGCCTCCCCAGACAGCCATTTTGCTTTGCTTTTTTGCATTTCTTTTCCATGGAGATGGTCTTGAACCCTGTCTCCTGTACAATGTCCCAAACCTCTGTCCATAGTTCATCAGGCACTCTATCAGATCTAGTCCCTTAAATCTATTTCTCACTTCCACTGTAGAATCAAAAAGGGATTTGATTCAGGTCATACCTGAATCGTGTAGCGGTTTTCCCTACTTTCTTCAATTTAAGTCTAAATTTGGCAATAAGGAGTTCATGATCTGAACCACAGTTAGCTCCCGATCTTGTTTTTGCTGACTGTATAGAGCTTCTCCATCTTTGGCTGCAAAGAATATAATCAGTCTGATTTTAGTGTTGACCATCTGGTGATGTCCATGTGTAGAGTCTTCTCTTGTGTTGTTGGAAGAGGGTGTTTGCTATGACCAGTGCGTTCTCTTGGCAAAACTTTTGGTCATACCTCCATTTGAACCATGTATTTCATTACAATTTGTTTTCCAGATATGTTTTACTGTCTTTACTGGACTTTGAGCTTTGTTCTTGTGATAAGAATTAATTCTCAATCTATTAGATTCCAGTGTTACCTTTTCTGCCTTGAATCAGTAAATATAAACACTGTCTTCTAGATTATCTCATTTATCCACAACCACTCTATATTATGTCAAAGTTATTCTTACTACCAGATACAGAAACCAAGCTAGATGAGGTTAAGAGATATGCCCCAGGCCACTTAGTTTCTGAGTGCTACAAGTGTAAATTCCCCACCTTTGATAACTTACTACTATTCTATGGGTTTCCCTAGTGGCTCAACCGTAAAGAGTCTGCCTGCAATGTTTGAGACCCACGTAGCATCCCTGGGTTGGGAAGATCCCCTGGAGAAGGAAATGGCAACCCACTCCAGTACTCTTGCGTGGAGAATCCCATGGACAGAGGAGCCTGGCAGTGTAATATGGGGTAGCAGACTCAGACACAACTGAGCAACTAACTCTTTCACTTCACCTTTCATTAATCTATAGCTGTCCTCGTATACATTTGTCTTTTTACTTATAAATAAAATAGTATTCAGTGTATTAGAAGTGCTTCTTGATGATTGGTTTTGAAGCACTTCTGCTTTAATTTTGTAATGTGTTAAACATCTTAAGAATCAGGATTCTACTGATTCAGATAAGTGAAAGTTTGATCTTTGTAGACCTTGTGTTCTTTGTATTCTATTATATTGCTTAACAAAATAATTGATAACTTTTTAAGACATTGAACTTTTTATACAGTATTTGCATAATAAATGGATAGTTGGAGTACTTTGTACCCAAAACAGTTAACATTGTGTTTTTTCCAAAATTTAATTGTTTTCTCCTAATTTGAATTACCCTTTATTAAGCTTTGTGTCTAGTAACATCATTGAGAGTAATTATGAGTTTGTATATAAATGATAGCCCTTTCTTCTTCCTTTTGTAGGTTTGTTATTTTAAGAATATGTAATAACATTGGATGACCTGAGAATTTCTTATGCTTTTGTATTTGGTGAAAAATACTCATTCTAATAGCTGGAGGGAGAGGGGCTAGTCTTATTGGTGAATTAGATTATTAAATACAAAAGTATTGCACATGATTAATTTTACAAAGGGTTTAAAGCCTAATAAGCAATGTACTTTATGTTCCTAGTTACTCTATAAATTGTAATTGTGGTTTAATTGAGTTATATTATAAATTCTTACAGTGAGGGACAGTTTCTTCTTTGCAGAGAACAAAGTATATGGTTGAAGATGAACAATATTTCTTTCCTCATTGTATAATATTTTTAAAACTTAGTTATGGTTTGTTTTGCTTTATTTTTTCATTTTTAGATTTACTTGTTTGAAACATTTTTAAGCATTCTTTTTACAGAACATAGTAATATTCCAAATCTTACCCCTGTAATAGTAATATTTATATTTTATTTTAGGGAAGCTATGCGAAATTATTTAAAAGAGCGAGGGGATCAAACAGTGCTTATTCTTCATGCAAAAGTTGCACAGAAGTCATATGGAAATGAAAAAAGGTAAGATTATTTTTTCTTTTTGTGGATAGTTAATAGTTATCACATGAATTTACAAAGGATGTGTTGGTATGCAAGTAAGAGAATGGTTTCTGTTATTGGGTTATTTGCAAGTACAAAGTGAAAAATACAAGATTTGTCTCTATTTAGTACAGATCCTCTGGCTAAATTCCTGATTTCACAAAATTAAATAATCCATAATTTTTATTCAGGGCTCTGTAGTATTCCATAAATACTTGTGTGGTACATTAGCTCATTCAAAAAGTAGTTTTCCTTTTGGTGCAAAATGTAGTTTTATAAAGAAATATGACCTCAATATTACCATTTTAAAAAGAAAAAGGCTTAAACAGACCCTAGAATTGAATTATGGAGTGATTGTGAAGAAAAGTACTCCTAGCCCTTTCCACCTTGACTGTGTGCCTATTCAGGTTAAGGGAGAAACAGCAGAGTAGAGCTGGTGCTCATATTATGTGAATGTGGCATTACAGAAATGACCTATAAATCAGATTAGCCAAAATTAGATAGCAGAGTTTAATGTTTAGTGTTTATCTTGATGTCTTTTCAATTTCAGCATTTTTGGTACATGCTTGTGGGTTTTTGTTACTTGCTTTTTCGCTTAGCTCCCAGAATTTTCCTGTTAATAGTTTCTCAAGTCTTTGTCTTTCAGATAGCATTTTTATGTTAAGCATAAATTAACATGCTTTGGTGGACAAGGCTGCTTATGGAGGAACATGAAAGATTTTTTTTGGTTGGCTCGAGAGGTAATAAAACTGAACTGGAAGAAGAAATGAAAACTCAGGTTTAAGTATTGGATTGAAGGAATGCGTGGACTCTTTGTGATTCCACAAAATCTTTGAAGTTTGTGAGATAAAGGAAATCTTAGCATATGCATAAGAGAAAGGAAATGGAGGACATTGATTTAATGTGCTAAAAAGTTTTTAAATCGTTTCTCAAAGTCCTCTAAATCTGAGCTGAAACTATTTAGTTGATAATGTTATCATGAAAGAGGATTAGCAGCTGAAAACAGTATTTAGGACTCATATTGTCAAGTATTCTTTTTTAGTTATTCAAGTTCTCTAAATTTCTGATTATTCATGAAACTTAATCATCTGATTCAAATACTAGAAGAAGTTGGTACCTATGGTTTGGGACATAGAATCCAAATCAAGATAGTGGCCCCTTTTTGCATGAATTTGATACTGGATGTTCAGGTCTCCTTGCCCCATGACATCATGTAAATATAGGAGATGGTCTTTTTTTTTTTTTTTTAAACTCCTAAGGAAAGCAAACCAAGTCAGTACTTTCATTACTTGAGATGGATCTAAAAGGCTGGTGTTGCACCTCATGGTGAGGAAGGAACAGCTTCCCTTTACCCAGTCATATCTAAACATTATTCAGGAAGTGCCTTACAGATGTTTTAAAGTTTTAATCCTTAGAAGAATCTTGTAAAAAGGAGTGCATTAGTGAGGAAACAAAGGATCAGAGACTTTAGAAATGGGATGATAGACAATACAATATAAAATACTACAGATCTCTTCAAGAAAATTGGAGATATCAAGGAAGCATTTCATGCAAGGATAGGCATGTTAAAGGACAGAAATAATAAGGACCTATCAGAAGCAAAACAGACTAAGAAGAGGTGGCAAGAATACACAGAAGAAGCATACAAAAAAGGTCTTAATGACCTGGATAGCCACAATGATGTGGTCATTCACCTAGTGCTGGACATCCTAGAGTATGAAGTTAAGTGGATCTTAGGAAGCATTACTAGGAACAAAGCTAGAGGTGGAGATGATGGAATTCCAGCTGAGCTATTTAAAATCCAGAAGAACATCTTTTAAGTGTTGTGCTCAATATGTCAGCAAATTTGGAAAACTCAGCAGTGGCCACAGAACTGGAAAAGATGAGTTTTCATTCCAGTCCCAAAGAAGGGCAATACCAAAGAACACTCAAAAATCATACAGTTGCTCTCATTTCACATGCTATAGCAAGGTTATGCTCAAAATCCTTCAAGCTAGGCTTCAGCACTATGTGAACCGAGAACTTCTAGATGTACAAGCTGTGTTCCAAAGAGGCAAAGGAAGCAGAGAGAAATTGCCAGTGTTTGTTGGATTGTGGAGAAAGCAAGGAAGTTCCAGAAAAACATCTGCCTCACTGACTATGCTAAAGCCTTTGACGGTGTGGATCACAGCAAACTGTGGAAAATTCTCTTGAGAAACCTGTGTGTGAGTCAAGAAGCAACAGTTAGAACTGGACATGGGATAACTGACTGGTTCAAAATTGGGAAAGGAGTACATCAAAACTGTGTATTGTCATCCTGGTTATTTAACTTTTATGCAGAATAAGTACCTCATACGAAATGCTGGGCTTGATGACTCATAAGCTGGAATGAAGATTGTCAGGAGAAATATCAACAACTCCAGATATGTACATGATATCATGGCAATGGCAGAAAGTAAAGAGGAACTAAAGAGCCTCTTGATGAAGGTGAAAGAGGAGAGTGAAGAAAACGGGCTTGAAACTCAGTATTAAAAAACTAATCATAGCATCTGGTCACATCACTTCATGGCAAATAGAAGGGGAAAAAGTGGAAGCAGTGACAGATTTTATTTTCTTGGGCTCCAAAATCAATGCAGACCGACTGCAACCATGAAATTGGAAGATGCTTGCTTCTCTGAAGAAAAGCTATGACAAACCTAGACAGCCAGCATATTAAAAAATAGAGATACCACTTTGCCAACAGAGGTCATTATAGTTAAAGCTATGGTTTTTACAGTAGTCATGTATGGATATGAGAGCTGGACCATAAAAAAGGCTGAGTGCCGATAATTGATGCTTTTGTATGTGATACTGGAGAAGCCTTTGAGAGTCCCTTGGACTGCAAGAAGATCAAATCAGTCAATCCTAAAGGAAATCAGGCCTGAATATTCATTGGAAGGAAGGATCTTAAAGCTCAAGCTCCAGTACTCTGGCTCCCTGACTCATTGGAAAAGACTGTGATGCTGGGAAAGATTGAGGGCAGGAGAAGAAGGGGTCGACAGAGGATGAGATGATTGGATGGCATCACTGACTCAATGGACACGAATTTGAGCACACTCAAATAGTGAAATACAGAGGAGCCTGGTGTGCTGCAGTCCATGGGGTTGCAAAGAGTCGGACACAACTTAGTAACTGAACAACAACAGTGAAAATAGGAATAATTTAACAAGTTCCTTGTATAGCTGCTCACCTGGGCAGTGTTGCTTTCCCTCTCCCCACCCATGGATTTTTGAAGATCCATTTTAGTATGTTTTGATTCATTTATTAACTCATTTTTTCTTTATTTCTGACAACCTGCTAGATTCTAGGTACTATGCAAAAGGCTCTTTTAAGGCAAGAGTTTTAAAAGTTGCTATGTCATTTAATACTGAAGTGGATAACTGAGACCCAGTGGAGATACAGGGAAGAGCTTCTCAGAGTCCCAGATAAGATTCCTGTTTGCCAGTCACTGTTGAAAATATAAAGCTATAGTGGCTTATCGAGTTAAAATAGGTGATTTAATGATTATTTTTTTATTATGGTTGTATTTATTTTCAGTTTCTTTCTATTATTTGGGTATTGCTTGGTGAATCTAAAAACCTCAGTGAAAGGAAAGATCAAGGAATCTAAGCTTCTGACTCCAAAAAATGAAAAGATTAAAAAAAAAATGCCAGAGAACTTTCTTATATTTACTGGGTTATTAACATTTCCCAGTCATTTAACTAAGACTTCTCTGTAGCTCAAACGGTAAAGAATCTGCCTGCCATGCAGGAGACCAGGGTTCGATTCCTGGGTTGGGAAGTTCCTCTGGAGAAGGGAATGGCAATCCACTCCAGTATTCTTGCCTGGAGAATTCCATGGACAAAAAGCCTGGTGGGCTACAGTCCGTGGGGTCGCAAAGAGTCGGACACGACTGAGCGACTAACACACACACACATTAACATTTCCAGAAGAGACATGGTACTAGTGTTACCCTAAAGGCAAAAACTTCTCAAAATTACTTGATTTTTAAAAAGTATTAGTAGTCAGGGGCTGCTAACAGAGGCCAGTCTCCTGGGTGATTGTCAGGGCTTCTTACTGGAAGAGGTCTTGTCCCTTACTGCTTGGTAGAGTGTAGTAGAAAGAGGAAGATCTGCTTGCTTTCTTGTTGATCAGATTCAGGCCTTTCTGAAAAGCTGCTAAGTTTAGGCATGAGGTAACCTGGGGACATGACCACAGTCTTCTTGGCTTACAAAATAATTCCAGTGAATGATGCTAGAAATATTTGAGCAGGAAGTTTTATCCTAAAATTTAAATTGTTCTGAAAATTTACTTTTGTGCCTAATAAGGAATATTTCTTTGCTTAACACATTTGGTATCCCGCTTATGTTAGTGGTTAATTTTAACCTTTCATTGAAAACATTCTCTACAAGATTGAAAAGTAAACCTAAAGAAAAATTTATTTTGTCTAGAGGAAAATTTCCATTAAAAATATGGAAATGCAATTTGATGTATTAACATTTCTTCAACTTTGTGTTAGGGGAAGTATGAATAATCATCAAAGGGTAATGATTTTGCCAAAACAGTCAGATAATGTAAATGATGTGTTTAGATTTTGTCTGATATTATGTATTGGGCTGAATAAAAAGACTTCTTTGAATCTGTAAGGTATTTTCCAGACCTCATCTTAGAATTTGAGGGAAAAGTTGTTGAATCATTCTCTGAAAATAAAGACTGATTGTTTGACTTAGGAAATGAATAAAATCATAAACGTGTGCATATCGCCACCAAGTGGTAGATAAAAGCATCGTTTGCCTTAGTTGCTTAGATGTAGCTACTGGGAAAGATTAGAAAATAAAGGCACATTGTTTCATAAAGTATGCTTTCATAGCAGCTGTTAAACTCTGAAGTGACCACTTGATTTCAGACTTTTCACTAATTATTTGGTACATATTGAGCATCTGTCCAAGTTAAAAACATCAGTTTACATACTATTATAAAGCTATATCGGAGAAGGCAATGGCACGCCAGTCCAGTACTCTTGCTTGGAAAATCCCATGGACGGAGGAGCCTGGTGGGCTGCAGTCCATGGGGTCACTAAGAGTTGGACAGGACTGAGCGACGTCACTTTCACTTTTCACTTTCATGCATTGGAGAAGGAACTGGCAACCCACTCCAGTGTTCTTGCCTGGGAAATCCTAGGGACGGGGGAGCCTGGTGGGCTGCCGTCTCTGGGGTCGCACAGAGTCGGACACGACTGAAGCGACTTAGTAGTAGTAGTAGTATGCTGCTGCTAAGTCACTTCAGTCGTGTCCGACTCTGTGTGACCCGATAGACGGTAGCCCACCAGGCTCCCTTGTCCCTGGGATTCTCCAGGCAAGAACACTGGAGTGGGTTGTCATTTCCTTCTCCAGTGCATGAAAGTGAAGAGTGAAAGGGAAGTCGCTCAGTCGTGTCAGACTCTTTGCGACCCCATGGACTGCAGCCCACCAGGCTCCTCCGTCCATGGGATTTGCCAGGCAAGAGTACTGGAGTGGGGTGCCATTGCCTTCTCCTAGTAGTAGTATAAAGGTATATAATTAATTTTTCTTCTATTAATTAGGTAATATTCTTTCCTTCATTTCTTTTCATTTGTCTGTAATTTTTAAATTGATGATTATCTTCTGTTTGATTATTATATTACTGCAGAAGTCTCTGGAGATGAAGATTTGAATCATTAGCTGATTTTTTAGGGGGTGGCAATATTGGGATGTTTAAAATACGATTTCATCATCACATGGTAGAAATAATGTTTATATTGGATTTGCTATCTTCTTGCATCACAGCTTTTTAAAAATTAGTTGTAGAGGTGATATAAAACTGTCGGACACGACTGAGTGACTGAGCTGAACTGAAGGTAGTTCAGAGACAGCTGAAGACTCTTCATTTTTCTTAGATTTATTACATGACTGGAAGGCACTTTCAGTATAGAACCTTAGTCAGTGTTTTAAGTGATAAAGAATTTCTTGACAGTCTTTCTGATTTTATGCCCTGTTGGTTTCATACCACTTCGTTGCAGTACTTTTGAGAAAACCGCACTGCTGAGTCTTCTGGGCTTTCCTCGTGGCTCAGCTGGTAAAGGATCCGCCTGCAATGCGGGAGACCTGGGTTCTGTCCCTGGGTTGGGAAGATCCCCTGGAGAAGGGAAAGGCTACCCACTCCAGTATTCTGGCCTGGAGAATTCGTGGACTGTATAGTCTATGGGGTCGCACGCGTTGGACATGACTGAGCAACTTTCATTTCCTTTTTCACTTTCACTGAGTCTTTAACAGTTTTAGACCTCTTTCCAGGTGTGAAATAAAAGTATCTTTTGTGATAACTTGTTGGGATTTGATTACTATATTTGGTACACTATACTAAAACGGAGCAAGTTTTATAGCTGGTATACCAATTTACTAAGGAGAGCTAGTATTTGTCAGTGTTCAATAAAATACTAATAGGAGATAAGTTTTCCAAAATTGATGCCTTCTCAGCTTCCTAATAGTGTGCCAGCTAGGAATTTGAGTCTGTGCCATGGTAAGTATTGGGTAGTTCCCAGCATTAGAGGCCAGAGAGATCCCTGGTGTAGACTTGAATGAGCAAATTCCAGAACTTGCCCAGCTAATTTAGGCATCCCTCCAAATTTGGAGTGACCTGGAGCTGAGCCCAGTGCCTCTGCTGTGACCTCTGTACTCATGGCAACAAGGAGAGTATACAGGCAAAAAAGCCACTCTGATTCCCTTCTCTTGGCTTAGACAAGTATGAGAAGACCCTCAGAAGGTTTCCTCCTCACTCAGCCTGACCCTTCCAGCCTACTAGGTCTACTTCCCATTACGCCTCATTCACATCCTATTGTTCTCCTCTGACCTCCAGCCACACTGGTCTGTTTCTCTGCTGTCTATTTTAGTCCTCTACTTCAGAGCTTTTGTGCTTGCTGTTCCCTCTTTTGAAATGCTCTTCCCTAGGTACCTATGGCCATAGGTCCTAACTCAAGGTCACTTTCTTTAAGAAATTTTCCTTGACCACTCTGGTGGCCACTTACACTTTTAAGTACCCTGTCCTTGCTTCATTTTTCCCCCACCAGCTAAAGTATATCTGTTATTTTAGTCATCTGTATTTTTTAAATTGTCTTTCTTATTGGAGTATGAGTTCCATTAGGGCAAGGATTTTTGTTTAACTACTAATATTTTTCCAGTGCCTGATACAGACCAGGAATGTAGTAAATTTTTGTGAATTAGTGAAAATTAAATAAACCCAGCTCACTTCTTATAAATTGTGTGTAGATTGCCTCTTAAGTAGTAGTCTTTGGTAGAGTTGAGCAAAATGTGGATACCATTGTTTATTTTGATTCAGTTCAGTCAGTATTATAGTAGGTGCTTAGGGGGAAGCAAACAAGTAGATACTACTCTGCTTTCTTTAGGATGGACCAAGAACTAAATCCAGCATGATGGTATCTGTGTGTTTCTGTGCATGTACACACGTGTGTATGTGTGAGAGAGAGATGCATGGATACACTTTTTTTAAAAGTCTGTACATTGTTGGCCTAAAAGTGGTAAAAAAAAAAAAAAGCATAATAGCTGCTAAATTTTAGAATTAGGAATTTCATATAAAACTTGATTTTCGGTGACTATTGGAAAATTGGAGGATGTGACCAACACGCGACCTCCATGCCCTTAGTTCAGCCATGTGGGAATGCTTGCAGTTCTCAGTTGTTTCCTTGTCATCAGAGCCACACACGAGTGGGTGATGATCTTTGCGCTTAAGCTTTTTTTTCCCCTTACAGTGAACTTAAAAGAGTTAAGATAGAAATTTCTATGCTTATAACTATATAAAAAGTGAGAATTGCCTTGAGGGTTTTGTGTTTCAATAAAGAAGGGAAGGAACACACGTCTTTGGGTAATTAAAGAATGTTTCTTATTTATTGTACACCCGGTCCACTCATTTAGATTACTTACCTGGCCACTATTTGAGTTTACTTGGCTATTATCTGAGTAGGTATTTGAGTTTTCAGGCCCCTTGATGAGACATGACATATTAATAAATGTTTTAAAGTGTGTATAAGTCAATGTGTGTAATCAAGTGAAGAAGTTAACCCCTATAAAGGACTGGATTGATGGTCTTCTGAATTAGGTAAAATGTGGGGCTTGAGCTAGACTTCAAAATAATTAACTGCTAAGAGAAAATTATAAGGAAGTTATTCTAGGTGGGAAGAATTTGTGAGGGCAGGTTATTGCCAGCTAACAAAACAAATCTGTTGGTTGTCTTTGAGTTAAAGGGACACAATATATTGTTCTTTGATCCACATGCAGCAGGTGTTTAGGTTGTAAGATACATAGTAAACTGATGATCCATTTTGCTTTTAATTCTTTTACTTGTATTAATATTTTGGAAGTGTCTACTTTGGGCACTGCTCTGTTTTACAGATTAATTACCAAATGAAGTTAAGAGTGATATCCATACCAAGAATGTCATTAATTAACAGTGCATCATTTTCAGTAGACCGTAATCAGTAATTGCAGATTCTGTGGTGTTGTACCCTATTTTTGTGTATGTTGGAGTACTTTGGATTTGGCTGAAGTGCAGATGTTCAAAACTCTGAGCTGTGTGAAAATTTATGTTCCCTGCTCTGAAAGTATCTAGGCTAAGTGAATGCATAATGTCAATATAGATGAACCTTAACCAGAACAAATGGAGGTATTGATTTCTGCGCTGTGGGTATGGTTATTTGCATTACAAAAGGCTTCACCAAAATGTTTCTTTAGGAGCTAACTTGATATAGTTCAACATGATTTTGTATTCATATATTCAAGAAAAGGAAGTGCTTTCTTGAATGTAATTGTTGTGTTTCCTCCTCCCTCATTATTTTAGGTTTTTTTGCCCTCCTCCTTGTGTGTATCTTATGGGCAGTGGCTGGAAGAAAAAAAAAGAACAAATGGAACGCGATGGTTGTTCAGAACAAGAATCTCAACCATGTGCATTTATTGGAATAGGAAATAGTGACCAAGAAATGCAGCAACTGAACTTGGAAGGAAAGGTAAGTTTACATGGTTCCTTGTAAAGAGCACCATGATACCATAATGTAGTTTTCTTGTTTTTGTAGTGGTGATTTTTTTTTTTAATTTATTTTACGGTTACTGATAGCCCTTCTTGAATATATAAATCAGAACTAGAATAACCTCTAATAGCTGAGGTCTAGTCATGACTTGTGAAGCGTGAGCTTTGACATCTGAAGGTGGCACACAGTAAGCTTCCTTAGCTTGCTAGCAGTTCTGGCAGGCTGTGAATCATATTTCTATTGGGGGCCGATAATAATTGCCCCCTAATTGCCCATCCTTATAAGAGCATGATATTCAAATAACAATGAACAAATACATAGTTCACTAATGCTTTACTCTGCTCATTTAATCTTAATCTTTTACTGGAAGCAAAGTATTAAATAAGTTGGTAATATCATAAATGTTTTATTTAGCTTCAGTGTGGAAGAGGACTATCTTGTGTCGACAGGAACACTGAATAGCTTTTGTCAAACTTTAGGGATTTTCTTTGATTACTTTGTTAAGGAATGCAGTTTATGAGATAGTTTTACTAATTGTATTTTATGAATTTAGAAAGCAATTATCTCAGTCTGTACCTTTAGTACTCAAAAATAATTCTTTATTGACTTAGCATCAACTTGTTTTCTCTTGCTATTAAAATTGAAAAATGGATATTTCTGATCTCAATGACCACATGAGTGTCTTTTAAAATACACTTTAATGTTGAATGTCTTAGTGTTTGCTGTATTGTAGTTGACACTAGGGATGGGAATTGGAGGGCAAGGTTGAGGGTGATGAACTAGGAGATTTGTACTTTGATTTAATTTTTTTAATGATTGTACAAATAATGAGTCATTTTACAGATAATGAGCACTGAGAATAAAGAGCCTTAATATCAGTCTCCTTCAAATTTAAGTGTGTTTCTGTCATTTATATTCTTATAATTGTTATCATTAATGCTTGTCAATTATGTATTTTAAGTTAGGTTTAAGAGAAAATTTACTACTGTAAAGATTGTTTCATTTTAAAATAGAGCAGTATAAAATACATCTGAGTTATAACTCTTGAGCCAAAGTTAAAGATATATTTGAGTAGTTGGTTGAACAAAGGGCTTTGATCACATCTCATGTATTTTTGTTATGTATGTCTCCAAGCTATACACCTAGACATTTGTAATTGTGATTGATAATTAGATAGGTAGTGAGAAGCCCAGCTGTTTCATAGGTGACACAGTTGTGAAGAATCTGCCTGCCAGTGCAAGAGACATGAGAGATGTGGATTCAATCCCTGAGTCTGGAAGATCCCCTGGAGAAGGAAATGGCAGCCCACTCCAGTGTTCTTGCCTGGGAAATCCCATGGACAGAGGGGCCCCGCAGGCTACAGTCCATGGGATTGCAAAAGAATTGGACAGGATTTAGCAACTAAACAACAGCAATTGAACTTTATTGTTAGCTTTAACTGCTTCCAGCAATTCTGAGGGCTGTAATACCAAACAGCCTGCCCACTTGGTTTTCTCAGCATTGTGGCTTAGTGCATCTTTCATCAACTTCTGCCGTTATATCATTTCCCCAAGCTCTAGAAATTTGCAGAAAATAATACCTGAGAGCTTGAGTATTAACTAGCACTTAAAACACTTAATTACAGGGAAGTAGAGTCTCTCTAAGCCAAAATTATGTGTTAATATTTAGTTTTAATGAAAAATGCTATTAGAGGAGTCTATAGAGAATAAGATTGGTTGAGAGTCAGCAGAAGGCATTCCAGGCAGAAAGAACAATATAATCATATGCTTGGACCATCAAGATACAAGAATGAGGTCAGTTTGGTTCCAGGTAGGCAAAGGTGGACCAAGCAGTGAGATGGAAAGATGCTGAGCTTCGGAAAGTGGCACTTTACTTCTGTCTTACTTAACAGCCATTCATTTAAGGTAATACTGTTTTCTTTCAATAGCGTGTTCATTGAATGGTATGATTAGTCATTATTGGGAAAGGAGGGATTTTATTTTGCATGTTGCATTCTTATTTTAATATTTATTACAACAAAGTTCTAGTATATGTAGCCCTTATTTTTATTATGGTCATGGTATTTGACTATGTAGTTATATTTTAGATCTGATGTTTTTAAAATAATTTGTAAATATTCATTTTCTCAGTTTTTGTCTTACATAGTTGAAGCTAGGTAAGCTATGCAGCATGAATTTTTACCCTAATTAGCACTTGAATTTTTATTTTTAAGAATTACATGCCCTATACATCTGTTGCTAGTATTGTTTTGTTTCTATAATTCAAATTCTATAATTCAGATATTTCTATAGACTTGTAGCATTATATTTTGTATTTCTTTTTCATTTCAAGGCAAATGTTTTTATTGCCTGAAGGTCTTGATAATTCTGTAAATAGATGTAGAGCTATATAAAACAATAAAAGATTATTTTTTTTTTAAGTCTTTTTGAGAGGGGGAAACAGAATAATACAGTGTTGGTACTGTAGACTCAGTAAGGAAGACTTTGTACTTTCTTTTCAGAGATCAATTTCAGTACTTTTTACAGTTGGTTTTATCAGCTGTTCAGTGGAATTACTGCCTTAAGTCTGATCAAACTTAGCCATAGCCTTATTGAGTTATTTGTACATAGCTGACAGGGTTTTGATGCTATTAAGACTTATCCTTTTCTTTCACAGAACTATTGCACAGCCAAAACATTGTATATATCTGATTCAGACAAGAGAAAGCACTTCATGCTGTCTGTAAAGATGTTCTATGGCAACAGTGATGACATTGGTGTGTTCCTAAGCAAGCGGATAAAAGTCATCTCCAAACCTTCCAAAAAGAAGCAGTCACTGAAAAATGCTGACCGTGTGTATACTTGTTTTCTTTTTTTCCCCTCAACTCCCAAAATGAATTAATAAGACTAATTCAACTATTTTTTAAATTAAAATTTTCTTTTCAGTAGCCAGTTCATTCTTTTAAAGTATTTTTTTGGTCTTCACTTAATCTGAAAAAGTCGTGTTCAGTTACTGCTGCTGCTTTGTTGTCTTTTTTCTCTAATTAAAAATGGGCAATACCTGGTGTAGCAAAGTGGTTCTTAACCAGAATTGCTTCCTCACTGCTCCCCAGAGGCATTAGGAGAAATGGGAGTTTCCTTTTGCTGTCAGTGACAGAGGGAATAATGTTAGCATTGAGTGTCTAAATATCCTGCAGTGTGCAAAATGGTTCCTATTCCACAAGAATTGATTCACTCAGAATATCAGAACACTTCTTTGAGCAGCACTGTTATATCAAATGGACTTTGGAAGGCCATCATGAAAACCTAAAAAAAATTTAATATGGTTGCCTGGCAGACTGCTGTCTCTGCACATTTTTAGATTTTCATTGGTATATGCTATTTGAATTATACGTTTCAACTTCTATACCCATTTTTCTTTTTTTATTCTTTTTATTATGAAAACTTTCGAACTTACATGAAAGGGGTAGTGTTGATATAAGGTGACTAACCACCAGACCTCAACAGATTTTACCAATTCTTTTTTATCATTTGTTACCACCAACTCTTCTTCCTCCTCCAGTTGCTGGAATTTTTTAATGTAAATCTTAGACAGCCTGTCCTTTCAATCATTTCTGTAGTAGTGACTCTTAACAGAAAATTTTCCTTTTAAACGTTATTATACCCAACAAAAGTTGATGATAGTTCATTAATGCCATCGACTGGCCAGTCCATGTGCAGATCGATCATACTGTCTCAAAGTGTCTTTTTACAGTTGTGTTTTTGTTGTTTTGTTGTCTTCAGTAGTTGGCTTGTTCAAACTTGGATCCAAACAGGGTTCATATATTTTAACCTGAAATAGTTTCTGTTCTTTCTACTAGCCTTTTTTTTTTCTTTCTGTGTTATTTATTTGTTGAAATTGGATGATTTTTCCTGTGGAATTTCCATATTCTGAGTCTGACTGATATGTGTTTCCTCTGTCTCTCATATCTCCTATAAACTGTTGATTAGACGTAAAGACCTTCATTTTAGAATTAGCTGCTTCTGCATATGTTCATTTCTCTCAGATCAGAAGTCTTATTGTCTGGTTATCCTACTTCTTGTCACACTAAGACTGGTTATAGTAAGTTGAGTTGTTAGTCTAATCCAACAGTTAAAAATTCCTCAGGAAACTTTAACCAAATGATTTTAGCAGTCCGCATCATGGTTGCAAAATAGTGGCCTTTCTGATTATTTTATTCTTAACTTTTGCGTTTGTTAGCTGTTTGCTTTAAATGTAGTCTGTGAAGAAAAGGCAGGATAAGTGCTTGTCTACTAATTTGCAGAATAATAGTTTCATTCTTTGAAGGCAAGGTTTTAGGATTTTGGTTAATTTGCTTGTTTTTGTTTTGTATTTTTTTAATGAACTTATGGGATGTTATATAGTGGGTGGTTTTTAGTCTATTTTAGTAATTTTCATCATTGTTACAGAAATTTCAAACATACTAAAGTAGAGTTGCATAATAACATGAAATCTCTTGTGTGTTTATCTAACTTTTCATCAGTGATCGTAACTTCAGGCCAGTCTTGATTCATCTTCATCTGTAACCCTACTCCACCCACACTTTTCTCTGCCTTCATTTTAGTTTGATTCAAATCCAAGACATTGTATCACCTGTAACTGTTTGTATGAGCCTCTGAAAGATAGTGTCTCTTTGTATTCTAATATAATTATAATACCGTGATCACACAAAAACAAACATAAAACAACTATAAAAAGAAAATAATGTCTTAGTATCATTAAATACCTAGTCAGTGCTCAAATTGAAAATTGTCTAAAATGTGTGTGGGGGTTGGGTGTTGGTCAGCCATTGGTTTGAATCAAAATTCAAATATGATTCACCAGATATTATATATTATGTTGACATGTCATTGAATTTTCTTTTCAAATTTGTGGATTTTTCTCTTCATCTTTTTCTCTCTCATATTTATTTATTCAAGAGGCTAAGTCAGTTGACCATGAGAGATTTTCACATAGTGGATTTCAATAATTGTATTCCCTTGGTGTCATTTAATGTATTTTCTGTAAATTGATAGTGTCAAAGATAAACAGAACTGGACATTCAAGGTGGTAAAAGCACATTTAATTCACTACATTTGCAATAGGGAAAAGAGCTTTCAGTATAGAGCTGAGCTCAATTACAAATGAAGCAAGGACAAGTGGGATTTATAGTCAAGGAGAGAGTTGAGCGTGTCAGTAGGTAGAAAGTTACTAAGGAGACACTGAGGATGTGGGTATTCTTGATGAGAATTTTTTATAAAGATAGGCCAAGTTGATCAGATGGATTTTCTGGGTGGCTCAGAGGATAAGAATCCATCTGCCAGTGCAGGAGACACAGGTTTGATTCCTGGGTCAGGAAGATCCCCTGGAGAGGAAATGGCGACCCACTCCAGTATTCTTGCCTGGGAAATCCCATGGACAGAAGAGCCTGGAGGGCTATATAATCCATGGGGCTACAAAAGAGTTGCATACGACTTAGTGATTTAACAAGAACAAGATGATTAGATATAAAGGTGGAGGGAAAAAACTTGATCAGATATCAAGGATGGAAGGATGACTTAGCAGGATTCTTAGCAATAACTGGGCTATCTAAGCCAATATTCGGACCCAAGGAAGAATCTCCATGGGTAAAGAGCTCAGAGGAACTTGTCTGAAGTTTGGTTAAGGAGAGTGTCCTTGTCAGTAGTTAATTTAGAAACTTGATCAGATTTCAGTTTGTTGTTCTTTTGTTGTTCTTCGTTGCTGGAGGGCAAGCCTGCTTCACAGTAATATATAGTGTTCTTGCATCAGTTCAGTTCAGTCGCTCAGTCGTGTCCGACTCTTTGCGACCCCATGGACTGCAGCGTGCCAGGCCTCCCTGTCCATCACCAACTCCTAAAGGTTACTCAAACTCATGTCTATTGAATCAGGTGTCCAACCACCTCATCTTCTGTCATCCACTTCTCCTCCTGCCTTCAGTCTTTCCCAGCATCAGGGTCTTTTCCAGTGAGTCAGTTCTTCACATCAGATGGCCAAAGTATTGGAGTTTCAACGTCAGCATCAGTCCTTCCAATGAATATTCAGAACTGATTTCCTTTAGGATGGACTGGTTGGATTTCCTTGCAGTCCAAGGGACTCTCAAGAGTCTTCTCCAACACCACAGTTCAAAAGCATCAATTCTTCAGCGCTAAGTTTTCTTCACAGTCCCAACTCTCACATCCATCATGACCACTGGAAAAACCATAACCTTGACTAGACGGACCTTCACTGGCAAGGTAATGTCTCTGCTTTTGAATATGCTGTCTAGGTTGGTCATAACTTTCCTTCCAAGGAGCAAGCATCTTTTAATTTCATGGCTGCAGTCACCATCTGCAGTGATTTTGCAGCCCAGAAAAATACAGTCTGCCACTGTTTCCACTGTTTCTCCATCTGTTTGCCATGAAATGATAGGACTGGATGCCATGATCTTAGTTTTTCTACAGTTTGTTGTGATCCACACCGTCAAAGGCTTTGGCATAGTCAGTAAAACAGAAATAGGTGTTCTTCTGGAACTCTCTTGCTTTTTCCATGATCCAGCAGATGTTGGCAATTTGATCTCTGGTTCCTCTGCCTTTTCTAAAACTAGCTTGAACATCTAGAAGTTTACGGTTCATGTACTGCTGAAGACTGGCTTGGAGAATTTTGAGCATTACTTTACTAGCATGTGAGATGAGTGCAATTGTGTGGTAGTTTGAGCATTCTTTGGCATTGCCTTTCTTTGGGATTGGAATGAAAACTGACCTTTTCCAGTCCTGTGGCCACTGCTGAGTTTTCCAAATTTGCTGGCGTATTGAGTGCAGCACTTCACAGCATCATCTTTTAGGATTTGAAATAGTGCAACTGGATTCCATCACCTCCACTAGTTTTGTTTGTAGTGATGCTTCCTAAGACCCACTTGACTTCACATTCCAGGATGTCTGGCTCTAGGTGAGTGATGACACCATCGTGATTATCTAGGTCGTGAAGATCTTTTTTATGTAGTTATTCTGTGTGTTCTTGCATCAGGAGGCATTTAATGCCATGAAATATTTAGGTTGTTTCCAATTCAGTTGTGCAACACAGCCAGGTAGCTAAAGAATCTGCTTGCCAGTGCAGGAGATGCAAGAGACTCTGGTTCGATTCCTGGATTAGGAATATTCCCCTGGAGAAGGAAATGGCAACCCTACTCCAGTATTTTTGCTTGGAGAATCCCTTGGACAGAGAATTTGGCAGGCTATAGTCCGTGGGATCACAAAGAGTCAGACACGATTGAGCATGCACAGATGTCTTAAGCCAATTCAAATTATAGGATTTTATTTAAAGTCTTTAATTTTGTATTTCTGTTGATTATTGAGTTTTTTGATGGCAGAGAACGTGTTTCATTTATAGAGTATTTTTCCTGCTTACATAGATATGGTTGGTTTTTCAAGAAATTTCATGCAGTGTTATATTTTAAGGTATTTAGAAGGAAGCAAAATCTCTAAAGTCACAGTATCCAGAGGCAATTGCCATCATCTTTGGTAAACAACCTTCTAGAACCCTCTCTTTGCATATATTCCATGGGATTATATATGAGCACGTGGAGACATATGTTATCACATAAAAATGTATATGTTACCTAATGAAACCACAGTATAGTCTGCTTTGCATTCAGTGATATATCAGGGAGATATTTTCTCATCAGTGCATTTAAATACACATTATTCAATTAGGTCAATGATATGTTTTATTTAATCAATTTCCTATTATTTGACACCTATTATTTTAAAAGTAACTTCCTTTTAAAAAACAGCACTGTGTTAAATATATTATACAGCACTCGTTTAAAAATCATTTTTATGGGCATATTATATATCTGTAGCTTAACATCATTAATAAAAGAGTTACCCTGACTTCTGGGGGAGTATTATCTTTATTTTCTTGGAGGGTTTGAAATAAGTGTTAGCAGAAGCCATTAATTATTATAGTAAAGAATAGTCATAACTTACCAGGTACTGGTCCCTTCTTGCTCTTTACTGTTACCCCACCCCCACCCCCCAATCACGTAAATAGCTGTTTTTTCTTTGCAGTCTGCATTGCCTCAGGAACAAAGGTGGCTCTGTTTAATAGACTCCGATCCCAGACAGTTAGCACCAGATACTTGCATGTAGAAGGCGGTAATTTCCATGCCAGTTCTCAGCAGTGGGGAGCATTTTACATTCATCTCTGTGAGTATAAAAATATGTGTTTGGTTTTTTTAGTGTGAAATTCATTTTTTTAAATAATAAGACTTACAGATATATTTAGTTTTGTCATTTTTATAAGCAGATTAATAAATTTTAAAGATGATAATTTGATCTTTGTTTCCATCGCACTGCAGTGGATGATGATGAATCAGAAGGAGAAGAATTCACAGTCCGCGATGGATACATCCATTATGGACAAACAGTCAAACTTGTGTGTTCAGTTACTGGCATGGCACTCCCAAGATTGGTATGGCCTTAATGACCTCATGACTGTTTATAATAAATTTTAACAGCTTTCCCCCCTTTTTTTGGTTGTTTATCTGGACGATAGAGGGCACTCTAAAGTTACATTATGATTTATCTTCTTAGCTAATATAGGTTCATTATTCATTCTTTGTGGTGCTTGCTGCATCCTGCCACAGGCTCAAGTTTTCAAAAGCATAGAATTGTAAATTTCTTTAAAAATATAAGCATAGTTTTTGCTAGTTTACTCTCCTGCAAAAAGATAGAGACAGTGTTTGGGCTTTTTGAAAAAGTAAAAAACTGCTTTTCTTAGCAAAATGAAGCAAAAGCTTCTTATACATTCTGCATCATATTCCCCCTTGTTTTCCAAAACAACACAATTTAGTCGCTCAGTTGTTCCCGACTCTTAGTGACCCCATGGACTGCAGCCTACCAGGCTCCTCTGTCCATGGGATTTTCCAGGCAAGAGTACTGGAGTGGGTTGCCATTGCCTTCTCCGAGTTGTATTAAAGATGGAAGTTTATGAGTAAGTTCGATTCAAGGTCAGCTTGGGGGAGGGGCTGAGCGAATGGAAGAACTTTAGTATTACTTTCCTGAATATGCTTTGTATCTCTTTGATGAAATATTTCATTGGCTGATATTTTCTGATATTATCTGTAATTATCTAGGTTAATGCATTATCTTGTGGTTTTTGTTATATTTTTCTGTGTTGTGGTTGTACAAGGTGATTTTATTTCCCATTTCAACTTAAAGCCAAAATATGTGAACCATAGTAATATAAATTTACAAAACCTTGAACCTAAATAGATTATAAAAGGGAGAAAGGTAGGGAAAGAAGGGTGCATAAATTAGGAAGACACAAACCAAAAAACAGACTGAATAAATTTTACTAAAGTTCTCTTCTTATTTATTCTGTGTCACTATATTCCAAGGACAATGTTTATTTGCTTTGGCATTAAATGCTTGTACTTGGGAGGCACAATTCAGAGGCTTATGTCTCTGACCAGCAACAGCTTATATATAGGCCACTGAAAAGACTGACTCAAATCTAAAAATGGTGTTTTCACTTAGTTTCATGTAAAGTACCAGTCTACCTTGCTTGAAAGTCATCTTTAATTGAATATTTTTACATTCAAAACTGTGTGGCTCTCATTATAAAACTGTTGAAATAAAAAACCTGATCCAGAGAACGTCTTAGGAAAAGTTGCAGTACCATTGTTAACAGTAAACATTTCTTTCTAGAGATCATGTGACTGAGGCATTAGTTTCATAGCTAGGCATCAGAATCACAGCTAGGCTTTATATGGTCTACACTACTTCCTGCCTTCCTTTTCATCCACTTACATACAGTTTTCAATGAAAACATGTTTTTCAGAAGAAGCATTCTATAGTTTCATATGCTTTTAAGAAGGATAACACTGCCTTAATATCTAAAGTTTGCGTTTTATGTGTCCTAGAGTATTAGCCTTATTAGCGATCCTTGCTTGATGAACACGGTCTCCCCGAGACCAATTTCAATGAGATGAAGGTCTTAGTGAGAAATCCTGGTTTGGGTACTTTGAGAACAGGCACAATCTGTGTAGCCAACTAATAAAAAACACCAGTTAGCATTTGTCTCATGTCCTCAAGTCTGTCAGATACCCCAGAAATTCGGGACATCTAACATCTGTTAGGTAAACTAATCAGCATAAATTTAGCCTGGGCATTTACAAGGTATAGTGTTGAGAGTACGAATCCGGTGTGTTTTCTGTTGCCAAGGGCTGCATCCCAGTTACCTAAGAAGTATAGTAAACACTGTACCAGTGACCTACAGAGCCAGCATAGAGAGAGCGAGCTGGTTGGAGTAACTCCTGGTGTTAGAATTCATCACTTTCTCATCACAGATAGCTTATTATAACATTCACACTACCTGGCTTCTCAGATTTCTTTCCTCTTCTTAATAATTAGAAATTATCACAGCAAGTTTTTGATACCAAATAGTAGGGGTCATCTTTGGTTTGTTTATTGGTGAGACCAGGTCACTCAGCATTGTCTATGTCCAGAGAGCTATTGTGGGAAATAAAATTGAGCCAAACATGATCCATGTTCTCAATATGCTCATTATTATTAAGTAGTGGAGACACAGTAGATTACAGGAATAAAGCTGTTATAGGCAGATCTTGATTCTTATGTGGTGAAGTCATAAATGAGTGTGGTAGACTTACAGGAAGTTTTAGGCTTACCTCATTCAGAATTCAGTATTTCTCTAAAATTCAAGCATTGTTAAATACAGCTTTAGGGCTAGAGTTGAATGGAAACATTTTACTTAAGTTTATGAATTAGTCTCAGAATATATTAGAAAATATAATTGCTAAAAGTGTACTGTCTCTGTTTAAACTCGAAAATTAATGGTGATATAAGTAGAGTGACAAATATTCAGATAAACTGCAGAGCTAAAAATATGTAAATATGAAGAATGCAGACTTTAAAGATCAGGATTTTTAATAGTTGTGGCTTAGGTGAAAAAAAAAGATTATGGAATATAAATTAGGTGTGTGAATCAAGTAATAGAAACCCATAATATTTACAGCACTGTTCTGAGCACTTTTACAATTACCAATTCATTTAACCCTTCAAAAATCTGTCAGTTATTAAGAATGTCCATTGTGGAGCAAAGTATTATAGTTTCACATGTATATGTGCATTCTACAAAAACCCTGAACCTTCCATGGGCCAGTCACTGTCTAGATGCTGGAGATACATTGGTGAACAAGGTAGACTTCCTTTCTTCTTGGAGCTTATATTTTGGTAGGGCGATAGACAAAAAAACCAGCTAAAGAGATGTCTATATAATGTATTTAAAGGTTATATAAGTGGCAAGACAAATTAAAATAGGATAATGCATAGGGAAATGGGAGCGCTAACAGTGGTCAGAGAAGTCTTTATGAAGTGGGACTATTTGAACACAGACCATAATGAAGTTGGGAAACAGAAAGCGGGTGTGGAACGTTTCAGGCTGACAGAATGAGAGCAGAAAGAACTTAGGACGGAAATGTGTGAGGACTAGCAAGGAAGCCAGTCCAGAGAAGGAAGTGGCAACCCACTCCAGTGTTCTTGCCTGGAGAATCCCAGGGATTGGGGAGCCTTGTGGGCTGCCGTCTGTGGGGTCGCACAGAGTCGGACACGACTGAAGCGACTTAGCAGCAGTAGCAGCAGCAGCAAGGAAGCCAAGGTAGCTAGAGCTGAGGGAGGAGTGGAATGGGCAGGTGCCAGGAGATGGTGCTGCAAAGAAGCCATGGGCAGCATCTTGTCAAATCCCTCTCTCTGTCTAGGGTAAAACTTTCTGTTACCTATGTACAGTAGGAGGCCACTGGAGGCTCTCAAACAGAGAATGATGGCTGGTTTATGTTTGGAAGAATAATTCTGCCTGCTTTGTGAATAAGAGCATAGCGAGATACAGCGGTGGAAGCAAAGAGAAAGATGACTTTGTTTATGTCATAATTCAGGCAAGAAGCTGTTGATGATACCTTAGACCAAGATGGTACTGGTAAGGGGATGAAAGGTGACTGATTTATTTGAAAGTTGACCAAACAGAATTTGTTAACAGATGGCGTGTAAGAGAAAGGAGGGGGTCAAAGATGACTCCACGGTTTTAGGATTGAGGGAACATGATGTCATTTATTGAGCTTAGGAAGAAATAAAAAATTATATTTTTAATTGAGATGCTATTAATAGACATTTTAAGTGGAACTGTTGAATAGGTAGTTAAATATACAAGTTGAGTGCTTGAGAAAGGCTATGACTGGAGAAAAAGTTAGGAATTGCCAGCCTCTAAAGCTTAGATGGTAAAGAATCTGCCTGCAATGAAGGAGACCCAGGTTCAGTCCCTGCTCGGAAAGATCCTCTGGAGAAGGGAAGGGCAATCTACTCCAGTATCCTTGCCTGGAGAATCCCATGGACAGAGGAGCATGGCGGGCCACAGTCCATGGGCTCGCAAAGAGTTGGACACAACTGAGCGACTAACACTACTACTACTAACCTCTAAAGAGAATAGAAGGTCTGTAGAGTATGGGAAGAGGGAAAGAGATCTGGGGACTCAGCTCTGGAGCACTGAAGGCAGTTAGAGCAGGCGTATTTCTGAAGGAAGAATGTGTGGGTCAGATGCTTCTGAGAAAGCTAAGGTGAGGACAGAGAAGTGCTCATGGGATTCATCTGTCTTGAAGTCCTTAAGGACCTCACCAAGAGCAATTTTGAAACACAAAGTTGGAGAGATTTCAGATGAGATGGTGAGGAAGAGGAATTTTGCTATAAAGGGGAACAGAGAAATGAGGCGATGAGAGGGAAGGAGAAGGACAGACAGTCAAGGAAGGGGTTTCTTCTTTTTTTAATGTCAGTGACTGGGGACTCTTTATTGGTTTGCCACACCACTTGATATGCAGGATCTTGGCTCCCCAACCAGGGGTAGAACCCATGCCTCCTGCTTTGGGAACATGGAATCTTAACCACTAGACCACCAGGGAAGTCCCAAGGAAGGAGTTTCTTTATTTCTGATTTAAAGATGAGAAGTAGTTCCAACGTGTTTGTATGCTGTTGAGAGTAATCTTCACAGTCCTCAAACAGTGATTACCTTCATTGTGATGAGTAACACTGAAGGTTTGAATAGCATTATCTTTCAGATATCCTGTATGTTTTGTGAAAAATTTGTAGTGTAAGGTCATACTATATAATGGAAAGAGTTCAAGCTGGGCAGGCAGCCAGCCTTGGAATCATACTTTGGTTCTTCAGCCACTGACCAGGTGAATTTGAAGAGCTTAACCTGACCTCTGAGCCTGTTTCCTAATCTGCAGAATGATGTCTATTTTATGTTAAAACAAAGCAACAGCATGTCAGTGTGATAATGGACTTAGGTACTACTAGCATAGCCATAGTGACCTTTAGAGATAATTTTCCCTTTGATGTTGGAATATTTGTCATAGTGTGTTATTGGAGAGGCCATCTGAACTTGCTACTCAAAATACGTTTAATAGACAAGCAGGATGAACATCAGCTGGAAATTAGCCAGAAATGCAAAATATCAGGCCCTGTCTGTGATTTGCAGGCTCAGAACAGATGTATGTTTAACAGGAACCCCATATGATTTGTACGGATGTCAAAGTTTGAAAAGCACAGATTTAGAAAGCAGGTGCCTGCCTCCCCTATTGTTTTTAGGAGTTGGTGGGAAAAGGCCACATCTCCGCATTCTTAACATGCTTGCAATTTAAAAGTATTTTTATGCCTAACTTTATTATTTGTAAATGTTGTTGTGTATGTAGATATGTGACAGGTATCTGTGATGTATTATTTCATGGCAGATTCTTACTCTTAACAATGTAGGAAATGAAGACTCTCCATGTGTGATGACCTTTCCTTTTTTAATTGTTGACATGCAGATAATTAGGAAGGTTGATAAGCAGACCGCGTTGCTGGATGCCGATGATCCTGTGTCACAGCTCCACAAATGTGCGTTTTACCTTAAGGACACAGAAAGAATGTACTTGTGCCTTTCTCAAGAAAGAATAATCCAGTTTCAGGTATGTTTGTAAACTGCTGGTAAAATCTAAAATGTGCAAACTGTTAGGTTAGCAGCATTCAGAAACATGAAACTTGCATTTAAAAAATGTTAATAGTATTCAAATACATGAATCTGTGTTCAGGTATTTATCCTGATTTCAAGGGTCCTTAGCCCACATGTTCTTCAGACATGATAGTTGTTCTACCTCAAAGAACTCAAAACTATGAGAATGTTCTAAGAGAAGCAGTTAACATATAATTCTGAGGGATGAAAAGTTCTTCAGATTATCCAAAAGTAGATGTTGGGTGTTCAGAGAGTCTCCCGAAATGTGTGCAGACAACGCTCTATGTAGTGGTGCACGCATACTTTGGAGGAGGGCTCATATTCTTGTCAGATTTATACTGGGGTCTTCTCAGGTAGTAATGATGACATGTTCAAAGCTAGTTAGTCAAAATCTAATTTTTAACTATACTGACTCAGAAGACCTTTATGAGGACATTGATGACATGAATAAATGATGTGATAGAATAGTTACACTTCCACATGAAACTCATTTGTGGACATCTGGAGACTTTTTCCAGCGAGATGGCCACACACAGCTGGTCTCCTCAGCCCAGCACCGATGGTCTGGCCTAGGTGTTTCGTGGCAAGGATAGGGGATTGCCGTTCACAGCTTGGTTCTTTCCTGCTGAAAGTACAGAAGTTCCTGTAGTTCTGTAAGTGGGAGGGAGGTTCCATTCTTTCTTTCTTCTGTTGTTGTCGTTTAGTGGCTCAGCCATTTTTGACTCTTTGTGAGCCCATGGGCATAGCCTGCCGGGCTCTTCTGTCCATGACATTTCCCAGGAAAGAATACTGGAGCGGGTTGCCATTTCCTTCTCCAGGGGATCTTGCAAGCCCAGGGATTCAACCACGTTTCCTGCATTGGCAGGTGAATTCTACACCATTGAGCCACCAGGGAAGCCCCCCTCTCTCTCAGGGATCTCTGAAGCATTTTAAGCAGCTAATTATATCACATATACTGATCTTTTATTAAAGAAATTATACAGGTACTGGTGTAATTTTACTTAAATGGTTATTCTGAAAGGTATTATTAATTTTTAGTATGTCACAAAATAGTTTATTTTAAAATAAAACTAGCTTTATGTGAGATTTCCATATTAATATTCTATTTTTAATTAGGAGTTGGAAAAGTATGGTGCCTGGGAAATTTGTAAATTTGTACTAAATTCTCTTCATGAGTATTACTTTGTTAAAATTGTCTTATAATATCACAGTGTATATAATTTATAACCGTTCTTTTTTTCTAAGGCCACTCCATGCCCAAAAGAACCAAATAAAGAGATGATAAATGATGGAGCTTCCTGGACAATCATTAGTACGGATAAGGCAGAGTATACATTTTATGGGGAATGGGCCCTGTCCTTGCCCCAGTCACACCTGTGCCTGTCGTAGAAAGTCTTCAGGTGAGACCTCTTACAAGTTGACTTCAGCTTTTTGCAACTGTTCAGCTATGACGTGGCTTAATTTTACTTCACAATAAATTTGATTTTTCTTCAAATCCTGTGATTTGGAGGGTTTTTTACACAGTGAGGAAGAAGAAAATCAGAGGAACACACATAATTTTAGCTAGAAAATTTAAATGTAAATCAGCTTGTATATCAAGAGTTTTAGTTCACTTTGTCTTTATAATCATGTTATTTAAAGGAAGTATTTTAATTATCTTTTTTTTTTGCACATGATAGTTGAATGAAAAACTCATCTGTATACTTTAATGAAAAACGAAAAGTTTCCTCAACATTGTTTTGATTTTCTGTGAATTGCAGTTGAATGGCGGTGGGGACGTAGCAATGCTTGAACTTACAGGACAGAATTTCACTCCAAATTTACGAGTGTGGTTTGGGGATGTAGAAGCTGAAACTATGTACAGGTACTTAATACAATTTTTTACATCATCCAGAGTTTTTGATGGGGGTGGGTATGTGAGACTCTTTTCCAGGAGTCCTGTATTTAGAGGTTAATTGTCCTGTATTAAGCAACCTTGTTTTTAAGTTTCAGTTATAAAATTTGCCCTGCTTTTAAGTGATTTCTGTTTCCTCCTCAGATGTGGAGAGAGTATGCTCTGTGTTGTCCCAGACATTTCTGCATTCCGAGAAGGCTGGAGATGGGTCCGGCAGCCAGTCCAGGTTCCAGTAACTTTGGTCCGTAATGATGGAATCATTTATTCCACCAGCCTTACCTTTACCTATACCCCAGAACCAGGGCCATGGCCACATTGCAGTGCAGCGGGAGCAATCCTTCGAGCCAACTCAAGCCAAGTGCCCCCTAATGAATCAAACACAAACAGCGAGGGAAGTTACACAAACGTCAGCACAAATTCAACCAATGTCACATCATCTACAGCAACAGTTGTGTCCTAACTACCGTCTTTCGCTAGGACTTACATTGACTTGAGTGTGGCAAAATGTTGACAGAAAAACAAGAAAAAAATGAACAATCTTTTGTGGTTTCTTGGGAAAACTTTTCATACCAGGTTATACTATTCAAAAACCCCATTACCTGCAAGTGCTGATTTGAAGTGCAGAAGCCACAGTAAAACAAAACAAACAACAACAAAAAACTTGTGCAAACTTCTGGAAATCAATTTTTTTCAACTGTTATTTTTGTTTGGTTGGTTTTTGTTTGATTTTGTTCAAATGGGCGAGAAATAGAGATGTGGCTGGAGTGGAAGTTAATCAAAGTGCAGTCGCTCAGTCGTGTCCGACCCTCTGCAACCCATGGGCTGTAGCCCGCCAGGCTCCTCTGTCCATGGGATTCTCCAGGCAACAGTGCTGGAGTGGGGTGCCATTGCCTTCTCCAGGGGATCTTCCCTACCCAGGGCTCGAACCCAGGTCTCCCGCATTGTAGACAGACGCTTTACTGTCTGAGCCACCAGGGAAGTCCTCAAAAAAACAGTTAATCAAACTAGAAGACAAAAATCTAACATAGTTTTTATGGACCAAGGAACTTGTATAAGCTTTAGTAAAAGGTACATTTTCACCATACCTTTTTTATATCACATATATAATATACCTTTGTTACCAAATAGGTTGTTCTCCTCCCCACCCACTTTGAGCTTTTGCTCTTAAGTACATTCAGGTTCCAAGCCTGACCATGCTTGTTTAATCTAATTACCATACTCTTCCAGGTCTTTCTGGTCCAAGGCTGGAACTGTTCTTTTATTATTTTTTAAAAGCTGAAGTCTTAACGACTTTTCTTGAATGGAAGGTGTTTTGATTTCAGCAAGTCAAATCTTGTAAAGGCCTGCATTCATATTTCTTTTAAGATTATATGAAGTCTGTGCAAAAGCTTTAAAAAAAAATGCCTCTGCCTTGCCTGCAATACATTCAATGTACTTAGTCTCTATTCTCAAATACCGTTGATAGTTATTTCTCTGTGTTACTTTTTTTTTTAATGTATTTATAGTGGTAATCTAAGAGGTTCTAACATTTACCTGAAATTAAATGTGGCCATTTAGTCATTAATGAGTTAAAAAAAAAAAAAAAAACGAAGATCATGACTGCTATCATTATCATTTAAGGAGCTGAATTCACATCCAGGGATTTACTGCGTTCTGTGCCAAATTTAGTTCACACAAGGAAGGGTATGGGATGGAGGGCTCTTCTTATCTTCTTTCAGGGGTAAGGGCCGGCATTCTCATTCTGTCTCCTGTTTGAAGTGAATCTGATCTACACTCTGGCACATAAGAGGGCCGCACTGTAACAGCAGTAAGTGTGACAACACCACCAGCAGGAGAGTCTCACAAGCAGAAAGAACAAAAAGTGAGGACTGAATGGGATTGGGACAAATGCCGCCTCCTGGGGCTGAGAGGCACTCACACACTAGCGCAGCAGTGACCAGGGTCACAAAGAGTCAGACACGACTGAGTGACTGAACTGAACTGATGAGAGTGGAAGCAGGCTGGGCAGGCCCAGGATGTGTGTGAAGTGCTGGTCAACCCCGAGGCGCAAGGCAGGGACCCGTTGCTCTCGGGCTCTGTCTTGGCCGGGGCGCGGGGGTTGGAGGGGATGGGAAGAGGGGAGGGCTGCAAACATGTCTACTTGGTGTTCTGGGAGATGCCACGGAGCATGCGCTTGACGACTTTCACAACCGTCTCCCAGTTTCCATCCCCAGTTAAGGAGCCCCAGGCAGAGAGGAGACAGGAGGCTGAGGAAGGGTGGGCAAGAGAAAAGATCGAGAGGACCAGGAGAAATAGAGGTTATGGAAGGGGCTGGTTAGGATGTGGAAATGAGGAAAGGAGAGTGGCGGACTGGGCCACCCAATGAGTAGAATCTGTTCTCTCAAACACTGCACCGTAAAGCCTCCTTTGTGTATATCCTTCCACCGCCTGCCATTTTTGATTTTGTGTGTGTACATCTTTCTAGATCAGTACCTTATTCATTTTCTTGGCTACCTGGTATACCGTGTAAGGAGGTACCCTGTTTGTGGACATTTAGGTTGACTTGGTGGCTCAGCTGGTAAAGAATCTGCCTGCAATGTGGGAGAGCTGGGTTCAATCCCTGGGTTGGGAAGATCCCCTGAGAAAGAAAAGGCTACCCACTCTAGTATTCTGGCCTGGAGAATTCCATGGACTGTAGAGTCCACGGGGTCACAAAGAGTCAGACACGACTGAGTGACTTTCACCTTCACCAGGTTGCCTTATATTTGACCGATTATTTCTAAAGGCCTAACTGAGTAGGACCATGACTTAGTGACCGAACAGCAACAACAGCTGAGGTAGACAGTTTGTGTTTGACTCCCACTTCTGACTCTCCTTTGCATGCCTGACCTGCTCTTAGTGAGAGTCTTTGCCTAAGGTATTGGTTGTCAAACATTTAAATATTCCCATATTCTGTGGAATAACTGACTTTTAAGGCAGGAATGAAAAGATTAGGAGCTGGGAGATCTGGATTCAGAGGCCTGGCCTGAGTCCCTTTCACGCCCTATTCAAGTTCTTGATATCTGAAAAGCCCAACTTCCAATTCTGCTTAATGAAGATAATGATAATCATATCCACTTTATAAATTGCTAGCAATTTTGAAATAATAATGTATATGAAAAAAACTACATAAGAAGTGAAAGTGTAAGGATCTTAAATGCAGAGCATTTGCTCCTTTATACATGAACATTTGCTTGGCATTTATCAGGCTTCTGGCATTGCTTAATGAGATTGGTGTGTACCCTCCCCCAAACCCTCCCCCTGCTCCCCGCCCTCCATTTAATTCCTAAAACAATCCTTTAAGAAAGTTACTGTTGTTATCACAGTTTTCCAAAGGAGGAAATACACACTTAGAGAGATTGAGTTGCTCCCTAGAGTCACATAGTAAGTGAAAGAATTGTGATTTGATCCCAGGGTCTCAAACACTATGTCTATTTTCATCCTATCCCAGCCCCCCCTACCTTCCTTACCTCTCTAATCTAGTGCCTTAGGGTCCACCAGTTTAATCCAGATGATCTCAGCAGCTTCTAAAGTATTAATATTTATTATTTCTGAAAGACTTGTGTGCCAATCATGTCCTGCTGTGTGCCATCCTTTGTGTTTTTGTCTTATTTTGCTATTTGCTTTTTGTTGTCATCTATTGCAGAAAGTATAAAAATGATTATTATAAAAACCTCAAGGTTTTTGACAAGTCTCTCAAAACAGAATTGTCTTTACTTTTATCATCTCTTTGAATATGGAGTTCCATGATGTCAGAGACTAAGTCTGTTTTATTTGTTACCAAAGCTCTAGGAGCTAGCACTGTTCTAGCAAAATGAAACAAACAAGCAAGCAAAAAATGCATTTAATATTTGTTGAGACAAAAAAGATGAAGCTCCAAGGGTTTTGGCCTGGATACCTAGGGGCCAAACACAAGGAAAGAAAGTGTTTGTTATATGAAAGAACATACATAAAGCACTTATACTGCCTGGTACAGTGTTGTTATTATTGCTACATATGTATAATAGGTTTGACAAGGGTATGGGTAGCAGGTAGAAAATGAAATCAAAAGAAAATTAAAATGGAGCAGAATGATGCTGGTTAGTTTGTGAATAGATGTCCAGTGAGGAATTTACAGGAAATAAAGTTCAAAGGTCATTTAGGAACAGGGATACTTAATATTTAATTCCATGAACTTTGCCCCCAAATCTGTAGTAAAAGTCTGCTCTATATATGATCTGGTGCCAGTGGTATTTTGATCACTTCAAGAATCCAGATGGTATCTAGTACAGATGGTGTGGTATAAGCATTTGAGTCAGCAGAGAAAGAGCAATCATCAGGAGTAAAACAGAGCTAAAAATTATAAGGAGAGAAATAGTCCAAGGAAGTTCAGAAACATTGAAAACAATGCTGGTTTTTCTCGTTTTATAAAGGATGGGAGTTCAAGACCATTTCCATTAAATTTGGCAATTGAGGTATTCTCCAGTAGGCTGGAGGACTTTTGAGATACCAAGACAGTTAAACCTGCTGTGATTATTCTCTCTAAGTTGTGTTTATGTTATATCCTCCTGGACTGTGAAATTTCACAGCTGGACTGAGTTGAGTTTGTATGGCATTTTTCTGCTTATGAATTTTTTTTTTTAACATGAGTTCATTGGAACTAACAAACTTTTTGTGGTATGTATGATGGCATCACTCTTCTCCCTTCTACTTTAAAACAAGGAAACTCAGGCACAGAGAGGTTAAGTACACTTGCCCTTGGTTTCAGAGCTAGCAAGTACCTAAGCCAGCATAGTTAGTGAAAAGACATAGTGTAATAAGGCTCTTCACTATATGGGTGAAATTTAACTTTCCAATCTCTTTTTTTCCTGTCTTTTTTAAAAAAATTGAGATACAGTTGATTTACAATATTATATGTTAGGTGTTTTAGGTGTATAACATAGTGGTTCAAAATTTTTATACTTTATACTCCATTTATGGTTAATAGAAAATATTGGCTGGGACTTCCCTTGTGGTCCAGTGGTTAAGAATCTGCCTGCCAATGCAGGGGACGTGGGTTTGATCTCTGGTCTGGGAATTAAGATCCCACGCACCGCAGGACAACTGAGTCCACATCCTGCAACTACTGAGCCTGCACTCCCTAAAGCCTGTGCTCCACAGCAAGATAACTAAGCCGCCATAAGAAGAAGCCTGGGTACTGCAACTAGAGAGAAAGCCCTTGCTTGGCACAACTAGAGAAAGACCGTGAGTAGCAATAAAGACCCAACACAGCCAAAAATAAAAAAATCAATAAATAACAAGTAAATATTGGCTATATTCCATGTATATGATATATCCTTGTAGCTTAATCACTTTATGCATAGTAGTTTGTACCTCTTAATGGCTGATCCCTGTCCTGTCCCTCCCCCTACTAATTTATTCTCTATATCTTTGAGTCCTTTTCTTTTTGTTATATTCACTAGTTTGTTTTCTTTTTTAGAGTCCACATGTAAGTGATAACATTCAGTATTTGTCTTTCTCTATCAGACTTATTTCACTAAGCATGATACCCTCCAGGTCCATCCATGTTGTTGCAAATGGCAAAATTTCATTTTATTAAAAAAATAGCTGAGTAGGAATTCATCCAGTCTCCTTCTTACCACTATCTCATGTCACTCATCCATGTACACAGTGACCACAGAGATCTACGGCTTTCCCTAAGAAATCTACAGCTCAGTGACTTTGAAAGAGGTACCTAACCTCTCAGAGCCGCTGTTCTCACAGACGTACTAATGAAGATTAATGACTTCATTAAAGGATTGTTGTGGGGATTAAATTTCCTAACTTTAAGGCATCGAAATACAAAGATGTTTAAGGAATGTTCTCTCCTTGATTCCCTGACTTTATTTCTCTTTCCTGTCTTTCAACTTTAAGTTCAGTACTTTCTGCATAACTCTACCACATATTTCTTATATCTCTCTGCAACTTCAGCGGCACCTGGCTTCATATCTTGTGCATGCCCCAACTCCTCTCCTGAGGCCAAAGGTAGTCTCAGAAGGATGGGGCAAAGGACTGGGTTAGTTCTGGCTGGTAGTTGCTGAGGGTGGTCTGAGGGTACCACATTTAAGGTCCAAGACCAAAGATCAGAAATGATGGAGCCAAAGCTGTTTTCAGGTAATGGAGGTGATGTAGATCCAGGAACAGGGGCAACTAAGCCATCAAAAGGTTTCAAACAAGTACCAGACACTCATGATAAACATTTGTTATCATCACTAAGAAAAGCATGATTTAGGAAATTCACTAGAAACCACTCATGTTACAACTTATATTTTTTTATTAGATCATAACTTCTATCAGTTTTTATCTTTAAAAGTTCAACTCTTATATCCAGGACAGTAAAGGCATATTTTATGAAAGCCCCAAATTCACTTTTGACTGTTTCAAGGCTCATGTCTATCACATTCATCACACAGATTTACCTTGACTATAAAAATCCTTTCCATATATTTTAAGCAGGAATCAAAACAGAATATCGAAGCCATTTTTAACACATAGAACAGCAATTTCTTTGCTGAAATCATATTTCCGTTTGTCAAGAGCTGTTGTTCCATCGAGGGAAGCAAGCATTATATCCATGGCAGTGACTGTCTCATAAAGAAAACATAGAGAAGGGAGCCCTCTTTTCCACAGCGACAAGACTAAGATTTGAATTAATCATTAAGTGAAGGATATTATTTATGATTAACCAAATTTAGAGGATCATGTAGCAAATTTCCCAAAGAAAGTATTATCCTTCAGATATTCATTTGACATTTGAGGTCTCCTGTATTCATGGTTTCAGAAGCAAATTTATGACTCCATGAATGGACAAATTATCCTTTAGCTACATGGCTATGATTTATAAACAACAACAAAAAAATACCGATTTATTTCCTTACTGGATTTCAGAGACAAGTTAAATGCTTAAAATAATTTTTTAAGGTGGTGAAACAATGAAAGGCATTATTGCTAGTTGTATATATTTTTAAAGGTAAGATACTCAGCTCTATTGCATAGCTGTGTGTTGCCTGGCCAGTGGCCTCCACTGTTGTCAATTTGTTGCAAATCCATTTGGCTGCTTGACTGTTCCCCGCTGCTGTGGACCACTGCCCATGGCATTGTTGAACCACTCAGATGTGTCTGTATCAGAGTGATGACTGAGTCCCGTGGTGCCTAACAAAGGCTTAGAGCAGGGGGAGGGACTGGAGGAGGATGTTCATAACAGTGTACAGATCACAAGACAATCATACACAAAAGTTTCACTTAATTACTATTAATAAGAGTAGCTAACATTTGCTGAGTGCATACTGAATGCCAGGCACTAGGTATTACTTGACTGAGTTCTCACAGAAACCCTATCAGTTATCCTACAGTCATAAAGCAACAGCCCCTGCTCCCATCTAGCCCTCACAAACTGAGGGTTCCCCACAGGTAGTACTGACCAGGAGGAAGAACTAAAGAACCTGGAGTTTGGCTAGAATGGACTGCAGAGGCTCTGGCTTCCCAAGAAGCTACCTGGGAGGGGTTGGGGTAGAGGTTGAGTAATACAATCCAGAAGTGTAGGGGAGTTCTGTCTGGGGATGGATAAAACGTAGCCCGTGAAAGACAGGAGATGAATGGAATCAGCAGTGCTCACTCCTTCTCCTGTGTGATGGGCTGTTCTGAGAAATAATGGCTTCATAAGTGCTCCCTTCCTGGAGACACGATGCCATGGCAAGCAGCCAGCTTTGCAGTGGAGCTATGGCCATCTTGGTAACACATCCTTTATGTTGTTTTCACTTTTTCCCTACTTCATTTCTTTTTTCTCTTAAACTTTCTTCTTTAGAATTCCACCCATCAACAAAGCTTCGGTACATAATCTTCTGCTTCAAGGTTTGTTTTCTTAGGGCTCTATATTAAAAAGCACTGATACTAGAACTGTTTTTTTTATTTATAAAAATCATTTGGTCACACCACATGGCACATGGGATCTTAGTTCCCGACCAGGGATCAAACCTGTGCCCCCTTCGTTGGGAGCAGGGAGTCTTAACCACTGCCCTGCCAGAGAAGTCCAGTGGCACTTCAGAGAATCAGTGGGAACAGAATGACTTTGATAAGCCTCACACGTGAAATGACATCCACGAGGACTTCCACTGTTTGGGGAGGAGTTTGGGGCCAAGGCGTCAGGGATGGGGAGCAAGAGAAAAATGAGGTAACGACAAGCTTATACATCAGCTAGAACCGATGATCAAGTTTTGAGCTTCTTTAGAAAGGTGTGGTTTTAGGAAAGAAAGTTTCATATTCGTGAAAAACTTTTAAGAGACTATATTCCAGAACTGAAGGGGAAATGTAGCGGTAGTGCTGAAGAACAGGTTACTCTTTCTGTCCCTTTCTTCTCTGCCTCTGTGTAGTCTTTGGACCCCAAAGACCACCATCAGAAGCCCAAGTGATCACCATCAATAATGACTGCATCATTGGAAGGACATTTTCACAGAGGGAACTGGGAGGGGAAGTGATAGCCAAGGGTCTAAACAAGGTGTTGTTGATGGAGCAAGAGAACTTGACTGCTCTGGAGTTCTGCTTGTATATCTCTAATCCCAGGCAGTGTGGAGTAGAGGAAATGAACCCAGCCTTTAGTTAGATGACCTGGGACTTTAAATCCTAACTCTGCCGCCTGCCGGTGACATCAGTTTTGTCCATAAGAAAACTGTGGTGATAATACCTCCCCCGCAAGGTGGCTGTGAGGATAAAGAGTAAATCCCATCTTTGCAGTGCCTGGGAGAAGGTGCTGAAGAAGAGGTAACTTATTTTTTCCTGTTTTAACATTCACTTAGGTATACAAGCATCATCTCAAAGCCTAGTTTTGTTTCTTCCCAAAGTAGTTCCTCCTCCAGGCCTGTCTCTTTCCATCAGTAGCTCTGTCATTCTCCTAGACATCCAGACTAAACATCTGTCATATTGGATTTCTCCTCATTCTTCATCTGCCTATTTGTAACCAGTCACAAGATCTTACCCTTTTTCTTTCCTTCTACCATATTTGTCTCATATATCAGAATTTCCTACCAGGACAGTTGCTGTTGCCTTCTTAGTTCAGTTCAGTTCAGTTGCTCAGTCATGTCCAACTCTTTGTGACCCCATGGACTGCAGCATGCCAGGCATCCCTGTCCATCACCAACTCCCGGAGCTTGCTCAAACTCATGTCCATTGAGTCCATGATGCCATCCAACCATCTCATCCTCTGTCATCCCCTTCTCCTCCTGCCTTCAATCTTTCTCAGTATCAGGGCCTTTTCCAATGAGTCAGTTCTTCACATCATGGCCAAAGTATTGGAGTTTCAGCTTCAGCTTCAGTCCTTCCAATGAGTATTCAGGACTGATTTCCTTTAGGAATGACTGGTTTGATCTTCTTGCAGTCCAAGGGACTCTCAAGTTCAAAAGCATCAATTCTTTGGCTGTCAGCCTTCTTTTTTTTTTTTAATTTTTATTTTTACCTTGTTTTATGTTAAAATACTGTATTGGTTTTGCCATACATTGACATGAATCCGTGTCGGGTGCATCTGAGTTCCCAATCCTGAACCACCCCCCGCCACCTCCCACCCCATATTAACTCTCTGGATCATCCCCGTGCACCAGTCCCAAGCATCCTGTATCCTGTATCAAACATAGACTGGCAATTCATTTCTTACATAATAGTATACATGTTTCAGTGCCATTCTCCCAAATCCTCCCACCCTCTCCCTCTCCCTCAGAATCCAAAAGTCCATTCTATTCATCTGTGTCCTTTTGCTGTCTCTCATACAGGGCTATCATTACCGTGTTTCTAAATTCCATATATATGTGTTAGTATACTGTATTGGTGTTTTTCTTTCTGGCTTACTTCACTCTATAATCGGCTCCAGTTTCATCCATCTCATTAGAACTGATTCAAATGTATTCTTTTTAATGGCTGAGTGATACTCCATTGTGTATATGTACCAGAGCTTTCTTATCCATTCATCTGCTGATGGACATCTAGGTTGTTTCCATGTCCTGGCTATTGAATGCTGCAATGAACATTGGGGTACATGTGTCTCTTTCAATTCTGGTTTCCTCGGTGTGTATGCCCAGCAGTGGGATTGCTGGGTCATATGGTATTTCTATTTGCAATTTTTTAAGGAATCTCCACACTGTTTTCCATAGTGGCTGTACTAGTTTGCATTCCCACCAACAGTGTAAGAGGGTTCCCTTCTCACCACACCCTCTCCAACATTTATTGCTTGCAGACTTTTGGATCACAGCCATTCTAACTGGTGTGAAATGGTACCTCATTGTGGTCCTGATTTGCATTTCTCTGGTAATAAGTGATGGCTGTCAGCCTTCTTAATGGTCCAGCTCTCACATCCATACATGACTACTAGAAAAACCATAGTTTTGACTATACAGACTTTTGTCAGGAAAGTAATGTCTCTGCTTTTCAGTATGCTGTCTAGTTTGTCATAGCTTTTCTTCAAAAGAAATACATTTATTTATTTGGCTGCACCAGGTTTTAGTTGAGGCATGTGGGATCTTTAGTTGCATCATATGAACTCTTAGTTGGGGCATGTGGGACCTAGTTCCCTGACTAGGAGTTGAACCTGGGCCCCCTTCATTGGGAACTTGGAATCTTAGCCACTGGACCACCAGGGAGGTCCTGACCTAATATATATATATATATATATATATATATATATATATATATATTTTTTTATGTACACCCTCTCCAGCATTTATTGCTTGTTGACTTTTGGATCGCAGCCATTCTGACTGGTGTGAAATGGTACCTCATTGTGGTTTTGATTTGCATTTCTCTGATAATGAGTGATGTTGAGCATCTTTTCATGTGTTTGTTAGCCATTCGTATGTCTTCTTTGGAGAAATGTCTATTTAGTTCTTTGGCCCATTTTTGATTGGGTGGTTTATTTTTTTGGAATTGAGCTGCATAAGCTGCTTGTATATTTTTGAGATTAGTTGTTTGTCATTTGCTTCATTTGCTATTATTTTCTCCCATTCAGAAGGCTGTCTTTTCACCTTGCTTATAGTTTCCTTTGTTGTGCAGAAGCTTTTAATTTTAATTAGATCCCATTTGTTTATTTTTGCTTTTATTTCCAACATTCTGGGAGGTGGATCATAGAGGATCCTGCTGTGATTTATGTTGGAGAGTGTTTTGCCTATGCATTCCTATATACTAATAATGAGATAGTAGAAAAAAAATTAAGGAAACAATTCCATATACATTTCTTAAAAACATGAAATATGGGCTTTAAAAGGACATAACCATGATGTCATTGCCCCATCTAGCAAAATGTAAATTTATTGGTTGTAGCTAATATTCAGGTCAAAATTAAGTGTTCCAGTTTGCTTGAAAAATATATTTTCATAGTTATTTGTTTGTTCAGAATACAAATAAATTCCATGGATTGTATCTGTGGTCATGTCTCCTAGGCTCTTCTTCCTTTCTCTCTCACTCTCTTTCTCTCTCTTTTAAAGGCCAGGTTTTTTGAGATGTAATTTATACTCAGGAAATTTTGCTTCATTTAGGTGTGCATTCCTATGGATTTTGCCATATCTATCTGTATAACCACCAGTATAATCAAGAAGGTCTGTCATGCTCCTTTTAATCTATTCCCTCCCTGTTATCATAGTTCCTTGAAGCAAATGATATTTTTATCTATCCCCACAGTTTTTTCTTTTCCAGAATATCCTATGATTTGATCATACAGTGTATAACATTTTGAGTCTAGCTCCTTTCACTTAGCATAATTACTCTGAAATTGGTCATGTTGTTCCCTTTCTCAGTGCTAAGTTGCTTCAGTCCTGTCTGACTCTTTGCAACTCGATGGACCATAGCCTACCAGGCTTCTCTGTCCATGGGATTCTCCAGGCAAGAGTAGTGGAGTGGGTTGCCACTTCCTTCTCTATCCCTTTATCAGTAGCTGTTCTTTTTCCATTGCTGAGCATTATTCCATCATATGGATTGCTACAGTTTATTTATCCAGTCACAAGTTAATAGACGTTTAGAATGTTTTGTCATTTGGATTATTTGGATGATCATGAATAAATCTTAATATAAACATTTGCAATAGGTTTTGTGTGTATATGTGTCTTTTCTTGGGGCTTCCCTAGTGGCTCAGTGATAAAGAATCCATCCACTTGCAGTGCAGGAGCCACAGGAGACACAGGTTCCATCCCTGGGTTGGGAAGATCCCCTGAAGGAGGGCATGGCAACCTACCCAATATTCTTGCCTGGGGAGTCTCATGGACAGAGGAGCCTGGTGGGCTATAGTCCATAGGGTCGCAGAGTCAGACACGACTGAAGTGCCTTAGCACACATACACACGTCATTTTTTTTTTGCAGGAAATGCCTAGGAGAATTTACCTAGGTTTGCTGGGTCACATGGTAAGTATATGTTTAACATTATTCAACATCACAAACTATTTTCCAGAATGGCTGCACCATTTTGTATTTCCCAAAGCAATGTATAAAAGTTCTGGTTGCTCTACATCTTAGTCACAATTGTTATTTTCAGTATTTTATGTTATTATTTAACCATTCAAAAAGGTATACAGAGATGCCTTAACAACAGCAACTGCTGAGGACCTTGAGAATCTTTAAATGTGCCCTTTATTCTGACCCTTCTTTTAGTCAAGACTGGCCTCTCTCCCACATATTTATTTTATTAATTTTATTGTTTGGTTGAGGAAACTGAAAACCTTTTTTTCTTCATTTTGTTATTTAATTTGATCCTCACTAATTCATCTTTATTATAAGCAGAAAAGCAGCTTATAAAACTCGATTAGGTTTCAATTTTTTTTTTTTTTGATGAAATGCTTCATAGGCCATTTGTTTCATTTTGTATCACTTCTGGAGGATATAACATATGATTGACAACATATGATTGGTTCAGATGCTGCCTGTGTTACCCTTCATCTAAAATTTCCCATCACTGTTCATCTAATAGTTTCATTCATTTACCTTTTCCTGAATCAGTTATTTTGTTAGGTGTTACAAAATAGTTGTGTATGCTAATGTTCTCCTTTGTCTGTATTTATCAGTTGATTTTCTTCTGTAAATGAAGATTTTTCCTCACTTACTAGGGCTACCCAGGTGCCCTAGTGTTTATATAGAAAAGCTGGAATTGATAACTTTTAGAGGAAGGAGTTTCCTTGAAATTTCTAATGATAATTAATGGGCGGTGGTAGTGGTGAGAGTGTATTTTTTTTCCTCTTTCCTGTCACCTTTATTATTGCATGTATTATGAATTCATGAGTTTTTTTTATATATAATGTGTTTCAGTTAATGTCAGTGATTCTTGTTTATTTCAAGTGAAGTGAAGTGAAGTGAAGTCGCTCAGTCGTGTCTGACTCTTTGCGACCCCATGGACGGTAACCTACCAGGCTCCGTGGTCCATGGGATTTTCCAGGCAAGAATACTGGAGCGGGCTGCCATTTCCTTCTCCAGCTTATTTCAAATTCAGGTCATATTAATATAATAGAAAAGCAAAGTGTAAAAGTACATTGAGTTTTATATGGATTTGCATCTGGTTTCTGGACTTATTTTATGGTTATTTGGTCTGTATATATAATGCATGTACTGATCTCACCTTCATGAAATTGTCTAGCTCCAGAAGAAGAAAGCCAACCTGGTAGTATTTCATGGGGATCAATATAAATTAGGAAGAATTGATATAGTTATAATACTGGATATTTCTATACAAGAATAGATCATTTCTTTCTGTTCTTTCAAGTTTGCTTTTTGATCTTTAAGGAGTGTTTAAATATTTTTCTTATGTAAAATGTTCACATTTCCAAGTAGTTTGTCTTTTTTATTGCTATGTAAGTCATGACTTTTATTCCATGAGATTTTAAAACTGTTTGTCTTTTAAGAGTATTTTTGTTTGTATGTATGAAGGCTAAAGGATGAGGTCATTGAGGTTTTGCATTCGTTATGTCAGCAAGTCTGGAAGATCCAGCAGTGGCCACACTGGAAAAGGTCTATCCTCATCCCAATTCCCTAAAAGGATTGTACCAAAGAATGTGCTGACCATTGGGCAATTGTACTCCACTCCCATGCTAGTAAGGTCATGCTTAAAATCTTGCTTGCAGGGCTTCAGCATTATGTGAACCAAGAACTTCCAGATGTCCAAGCTGGATTTAGAAAAGGAAGCAGAACTAAATGTCAAGTTGCCAACATTTGCTGGATTATAAAGAAAGTGAGGGAATTTCAGAAAAAATCATCTTTGTTTCATCAACTTCGCTAAAGCCTTTGACTGTGTGATCATAGAGATGGAATACCAGACTATCTTACCTGTCTCCTGAGAAACCCATATGTGGGTCAAGAAGCAGCAGTTAGCCCACTGTATGGAACAACTGATTGGTTCAAGATCAAGAAAGGATCATGACAGGGCTGTCTGCTGTCACCCTGTTTGTTTAACCTATATTCTGAGTATATCATGAGAAATGCCAGGCTGGATGAGTTACAAGCTGGAATCAAGATAGGCAGGAGAAACATCAACAACCTCAGATATGTGGATGATACTACTCTAATGGCAGAAAATGAAGAGGAACTAAAGAGCCTCTTGATGAGGGTGAAGGAGGAGAGTGAAAGAGCCGACTTAAGAGTAAAAAATATTAAAAGAAAAATTAAGATCATGTCATCCAGCCCCATTACTGCATGCTAAAACAGTGGAAGTAGTGACAGCTTTCCTCTTCTTGGGCTCTAAAATCACTGCAGATGGTGACTGCAGCCATAAAATCAGAAGACAGTTGCTTTTTGGCAGGAAAGTGATGACAAACCTAGACAATGTGTTGCAAAGCAGAGATTATTCTGTCGACAAAGTAGAGTCAAGGCTATGGTCTTCCCAGTGGTCTCGTAGTGTTGTGAGAGCTGGACCATAAAGAAGGCAGAATGCCAAAGAATTAAAACATTTAAACTGTAGTGCTGAAGAAGACTCCTGAAAGTCCCTTGGACAGCAAGGAGATCAAACCATTCAATCTTAAGGGAGATCAACCCTGAATATTCACTGGAAGGACGGAGGCTGAAGTTAAAGCTACAGTATTTTGGTCATCTGATGGAAAAAGAAGACTCATTAGAAAAGTTCCTGATGCTGGGAAAGATTGAGGGCGGAAGGAGAAGAGAGTGTCACAGGATGAGATGGCTGGATGGCATCACCGATTCTATGTACATGAACTTGGGCAAACAATGGGATATGGTGAAGGACAGGGAGGCCTGGCATGCTGCAGTCCACGGGGTCGCAAAGAGTTGGACACAAATGGGCAACCAAATGACAGCAACAACATGAAGGCTATTATTTTCTATATGTTAATTTATAAATTTTCTAATTTACTGGTATTTCTTATTTTGGTGGCTTCCTTGGTGGCTCAGATGGTAAAGAATCTGCCTGCAATGCAGGAAACCCAGGTTCAGTCCCTGGGTCAGGAAGATCCCCTGTTGAAGGGAATGGCAACCCACTCCAGTATTCTTGGTTGGAGAATTCCATGGACAGAGGAGCCTGGAGGGCTACATTCCATGGGGTCACAAAGAGTCAGACACAGCTAAGCGACTAACACTTTCACACTTTTCTTATTCTTTGCAGTAGTTTTTTTATTATTTGATCTTCAAGATGCTTATTTGTAGTGTGACAGAATCCTGCCTCTTCTTTTCTAATTCCCATGCCTCTGTTTGCTTTGTCTTAACTGAGTTGGGTTACACTACCAAGGCAACGTTAAGTAAACAGGGATGGCAACAGTGGACATTCCTGAGTTTACTGTCAATATTCTGGCCTTTCCCCTTTAAGTAAGAGTCAGCTTTTATTGTTACAGGACAATAATATATAAAGAATGGGAACATGGAACTGGTTTCAATATGTGGCACTCTGTCTCAGAGCTGGCCAGCGGATACAAATGGCATTTTGGTGAGAAAATGTGTCAGGGCTGTGATTTTTCCCTTTTCAGTTCGTGGTGCAGCAGCGAATGCAGTTGCACAGCTGGGCTGATCCCTAACTTGGTCTGCGCTCTGCCTGCTTTGGCTGCCTCTCACCCCACCCATCCTCTGTTTTGTCGGGGCAACAGGTCCAGACTTGCTGGAGTCAGTCCTCATTTTTACCCTCTTCTCAGCCTATGTTCTGGTTTTCTTCCCCTCAAAGAGACTCAGAAAATAGATTATATAATTGCACTTTAAAAAACAAACCCCTGGTTTTTAGAGGAATACAAATCCCTGGAGGGAGATTGAACTCCTGAAGTGGTCGCTGGCCCACCGGGCATCCAGTGCCCCCACTTTCTCTCTTGCTGTTGGTGTGGGTGCTGAGGGCATTGGTGGTCTTGTACACCCCTGGCTGTCTGCTTCTCTGCTGTGCAGTAAATCTTCAAATATTACCGAACTGTCAAGAGTGTAGCATTCTTTTGATTATTTTCTGTCAAGAGTGTCATCTCCTAAAACCAAGGCCTCCCTTCTTATTTATTATTGTCAGTGCTGTCAGCCTTGTGGTCAGATGTGTTCTGTTTTGGAGTCTGACCCCCTGCTTCTTCAGCCTCTGGCAGGTCCCCCCCTTTTTTTTAACGTGTGACACAGAAGTGCTTTATCCTTTGCTTTCAATGTTTATAGTTTTTATTTTCCATAAAGCCTTTCTCTTTTTAGTTTAGGGTTTTTTGCTTTCCTCCCAGCGCTTTTATATTTTGTTGTTATTTTGGTTTCTAATTTAAATGTGAAAGTTCCCTTGGATAAACCTTTACTATCTTCTTCATCACCTTTTATAATTTCACTTATTACCATTAAATTCTCATAAGAGTACATCTTTAGTTTTGGGTTGAGCTTTTTCGTTAAGATATATTTGCATCTATTTTAGCAATTTTGTATTAGCTTTTGATGATTCAGATAAATTAAGAAAGGGACGATGAAAAGAGGAAACTAATAGTATTTTTCTCCGTAGAGTATTGGAGGGCTCAGAGGGCAGTGGATCAAGGAGCTCAGCAAACTGATAGCACATAGTAGTAGCTCAATAAATATTAGCAATGAGTATTACTAATAATCAGTAGGTTTGAAATATCCTTAGTTCTGTATTATGAGCTGTGCTGCATTTTAAACTGTAGCCTGGGAGGAATGACACTCAGTCCCCCAAATTGAGGCATCTGAGCAGGACATATGCCTGAGTAGAAGCCCACTATACAAAGTAAGCCAAGGCCAGTGCCTGCAGTAAGCCAAAACTACTCCCCAGAGATAGTTTCAGGTCTGTGGTGAGAACAGTGCTTAGAACAGTGACGAGAAAGTCAGAGTTTTGAGTATTAGAGTAATGGCACCCCACTCCAGTATCCTGGCCTGGAAAATCTCATGGACAGAGGAGCCTTTGGGCTGCAGTCCATGGGGTTGCAAAGAGTCGGGCACAACTGAGTGATTAACACTAACACTAACACTATGTAATTTTAGCCTGGAAAATTATTTATCTTTCTTGCTTTAAAATAATTTTTTAGTTTTACTCATCACAGCATCCATTAGCTTATAAATTAGAAGTATGTGTTTTGTGTTCTAAATTTTATCCTTATATGGTCAACAGAATGATCTAAATTGTCTTCACCACTATCCTTTTTTTCCCCTATGGTAAACTTCACTAGGCAATGGCACCCCACTCCAGTACTCTTGCCTGGAAAATCCCATGGACTGGTGGGCTGCAGTCCATGGGGTTGCTAGAGTCAGACACGACTGAGCGACTTCACTTTCACTTTTCACTTTCATGCATTGGAGAAGGAAATGGCAACCCACTCCAGTATTCTTGCCTGGAGACTCCCAGGGATGGGGAAGCCTGGTGGGCTGCCGTCTATGAGGTCGCACAGAGTCGGACATGACTGAAGTGACTTAGCAGCAGCAGCAAACTTCACTAACCTCCATTGCCATTTAGAAGATAGTAAGCATATTATTGGGAAGAACTGTGTTTAAGATATATCCTAGACTAAGGTTAGCCAAGAAAATGAAAAGTTAGGAACCTGACTCTGTTCTATAAAGAAATAAGTGAAATACACACTAAATAATACTCTTGTGGATTAAGGAAACAATGATGTTCATCCCTAATCACAGTTGGTTTTCTGCAGCAATTTCCATTTTTTTTCCTCTGAGATACCAGTGTACTCCTCAGAGTATCAGAAAGAGTGGAAACTAAACAAGATTATTGAAGGTTTAAATCAAATTGACGAAGATCACTATCTCACTGAGCTGCAGGTATCTTCTAACTTCTCTCTAGGAATTTGAAGACTGATCTTGGCAAGAACAGAAATGTGTTCAATCTTCAAATTTAATTAGAAAGCAAATCTTACAAGCTTATAACTTCCTCTTATAGGTACACACAATCAAAATAAGTATTTTCACTGTGGAGGGCTTTGGCTTTCTGTAACCTCTGAGTGCTCAACTCTTTACATCCCTCCCCCCACCCTTCTCTACCCCACTTCCCCCAGAGGTTACAAGTTTGATTGCAAAGGGATTAAAAAGATAAAGGTTTCTTTAAATCCTAGCAAAAACAGGTTTCATTCGTTATACCTGCTGTAACTGCTCCTTTGAGGAGACCCCTGAGCTTTTCTCCCCCTTAAGACTTTTTGAAATGCATAGATTTAATCATGCTATTGCTGTTGTTTAGTCTCTCAGTCATGTCTGACTCTTTGCCACCCTATGGATTGTAGGCTGCCAAGCTCCTCTAATCCATGGGATTTCCCAGTCAAGAATACTGGAAGGGGTTGCCATTTCTTCCTCCAGGGGATCTTCTTGTTAATCACGCTATGCTGGTCCATATTTTACAAACATATGTGTTTTTGTGGAAGTACTTTTTCTTGTTCCTAAGTTTTTTGTAGCTTTTCTGAGGGAAGACAAAGATTCAGTTCAGTTCAGTCGCTCAGTCATGTCCAACTCTTTGCCACCCTATGAATTGCAGCACACCAGGCCTCCCTGTCCATCACCAACTCCTGGATTTAACTCACACTCACGCCCATCAAGTCAGTGATGCCATCCAGCCATCTCATCCTCTGTCATCCCCTTCTCCCCCTGCCCCCAATCCCTCCCAGCATCAGAGTCTTTTCCAGTGAGTCAACTCTTCGAATGAGGTGGCCAAAGTACTGGAGTTTCAGCTTTAGTATCATTCCTTCCAAAGAAATCCCAGGGCTGATCTCCTTCAGAATGGACTGGTTGGATCTCCTTGCAGTCCAAGGGACTCTCAAGAGTCTTCTCCAACACCACAGTTCAAAAGCATCAGTTCTTCAGTGCTCAGCTTTCTTCACAGTCCAACTCTCACATCCATACATGACTACTGGAAAAACCATAGCCTTGACTAGACGGACCTTTGTTGGCAAAGTAATGTCTCTGCTTTTTAATATACAAAGATTACTGTACTTTAGTTCATCAGCTACTGTCTTATTTATTCAAATATGATGAAAGCCCACTGCAGTTTAGTTTATTGAATTTCTTTACCTATTCAGGACCACTTGATATTTTGTAACCAGTGGGGAGATGCTTACTATAATACACTGGTATGAACTTTGTGTTTCAGGGGAATTATTAGATTGCAAAATGTCCTTCATTAGTCTTGTCTAGGATTTTCTTAGTCTGAGATATTTTTATAAATACATCATACTCCTATTTTGTTATTTAAATCCCCAATCCCCTAAAAAAAAACAACATTATATTTACTCTTTCAGGAAAAGACTTTCTCTTGTTGATACAGGTTTGTTTGTCAGGATATGTGACCTTTTTACTTTTTTCTTGATACAGAAAAACTAGAGCTACAATAAACATTATTGTCTTGCAGTATTGGTAATTTGATTTTTAAAAATGTATCAGATGAGGGAGAAGTTGTATTTTATTTGAAAATTAAATGTAAAATGGAATATTATCTAAACCTTTTTATATAAAAATGACTTAATTTTTGGTCACTTCAGATTCAATCCCTCTTTCTGAGTAATCAGTTTCACCATTTTGTTTTGCTCTAAGCACAAGGACTGAATGTAGTGTGTTGTTTTATCTCCTTCTTCTCTGTTCTCCTGTAGTGTATTTCTATTACTTTAGGAGATATGGGTCATATTTCTGTTGGTGTATAAGTTCAAAAGTTCACCATAAAAATGAATGCAATAACCAAGGTTTTATTGTAAAAAGAAGCACACTATCATAAAATTCTACCACTAATGAATATGATCATTTGAATTTTTCCTGTGTAATTTTAATTCGAATTACTTGTATTCTTGAAACTAGTATTCTGGTTTGTACCAGAACACTACCTGGAAATGTACTGGATCAAAGGAGACAATTTGTATGAGAGAAGCTTGTCAATGAATTCAGTTCAGTCGCTCAGTCGTGTCCGACTCTTTGAGACCCCATGAATCGCAGCACGCCAGGCCTCCCTGTCCATCACCACTCCCGGAGTTCACCCAGATAGAATAATTTATAAATGTTATTTTGAGGAATTTTTAACCATAACTAAGAAGAACACCTTGAAAGGGGTGTTAGACAGAATGTTTCTGATATTAATGTAGTTATCACCCCCAAGGACATGGGGTGAGTGTATATTAGGCACATTCATGAAGAAAGACACCTTCCAGGGGCAAAATAGCAACTGTGTCATAAGATTCCACTTTAATTATTTAAGCTTCACGTCATTGTTTTGCGTTTATGTATATAACAGTCTTCCAGTGATATTTCTTATACAGGTTTTTCTCTGCTATCCAGAAGTAGAACATTCTGATGAAACCTTCCGTAAGCTGAAATGGCATCAAACAAAGAAGTAAATACCTTAGAACAGAACTTGCTAACAGGATGCACAAAACAAATAGAGGTAAACCACAGATGCTCACAGGTACAGTTCAAGGCTTAATACTGAGTTTCAGAGTGTAGTTCCCAGGAAAGAGCTTGGCAGGACCATTCTTGCTGCTTAGGGTGTTTCTATAAGTGAAGTGAAGTGAAGTCGCTCAGTTGTGTCCGACTCTTTGCGACCCCATGGATTGTAGCCTACCAGGCTCTTCTGTCCATGGGATTTTCCAAGCAATAGTACTGGACTGGTTTGCCATTTCCTTCTCCAGAAGATCTTCCTGACCCAGGGATCGAACCCAGCTCTCCCGCATTGTAGATAGATGCTTTACCGTCTAAGCCACCAGGAAGTTTCTGTAAGGGCTCACTGCAAACCATGTCTTGAATGTGCTGATTTTGATTTTCACCTTTGTTTGTAAATGCAAAAATCCTTTTCAGACCTCATTCTATTAGCAAAAGCAGATACTAATGTAGGTCTTTTATAAAAAGTGAGGTGGCAAAAAGTGAACTTTCAAAAAGTGGAAGATACCTATGTTGATTCTTTCCCAGAAATATCCTAGAAAGAACTCTGCTGCTGACTGCTTATCAGTGGATCACATGTCCTTCTTATTATATCTTTGCCAGTCTTTTGGAGCTTAAAAGGCCAACCGTTCTGAGGGATATTAGTGTCCTGAGGGAGATTTTGAGAGATGCTGGTATTGCTTTAGGAAAATGAATCTGCATTTTATATATGAGTAGGCTATTCTGCTAAGTCACTTCAGTCGTGTCCGACTCTGTGCGACCCCAGAGACGGCAGCCCACAAGGCTCCACCGTCCCTGAGATTCTCCAGGCAAGAACACTAGAGTGGGTTGCCATTTCCTTCTCCAATGCATGAAAGTGAAAAGTGAAAGTGAAGATGCTCAGTCGTGTCTGACTCTTAACAACCCCATGGACTGCAGCCCACCAGGCTCCTCCGTCCATGGGATTTTCCAGGCAAGAGTACTGGAGTGGGCTGCTATTGCCCTCTCCAGGCTATTCTACTCATGCATAAAATAAGTAGATTTCTTGTAGCTCAAACAGTAAAGAATCTGCCTGCAATGCAGGAGACCTGAGTTCTATCCCTGGGTCGAGAAGATCCTCTAGAGAAGGAAATGGCAATCCACTCCAGTATTCTTGCCTGAAGAATCCTGTGGACAGAGGAGCCTGGCGGGTTATAAACTGTGGGATCGCAAAAAGTCGGACACTACTGAGCGATTAACACACATACAGCCTGTTCTAAGAGTATGTTCTTACAGAAATGATTTATTAGTTGTTTCTTTTGATACTGACTAACTTGTTTGTTTTCTTTTTACTTCCTTTTCATTTTTTACCCCAAAGGCGATCATTAGAGCTGGCTTTAATACGTTTCTTTCCTGGATTAGGAAAGTTAAACCATCTCTCTTTCTCCCACTCACTGTCATTTCTCGTTTCTGCTCTCTTGAAAGAATGTGAGGCAACAAGGTGCTTTTTGCTGCAGTGCCAGATGAATATTTGTTTGTGTGTGGTGGCTCAGATGGTAAAGAATCTGTCTGCAGTGCAAGAGAACCAGATTCAATCCTGGGTGGGAAGATCCCTTGAAGAAGCACATGGCTACCCACTCCAGTGTTCTTGTTTGGAGAATTCCATGGACAGAGGAGCCTGGTGGGCTACAGTCTGCAGGGCAGAAAAAATCAGACACAACTGAGCAACTAACATGTGGGGAAATTCTATTCTGTGTTGTGAGAAAACTTTGATATTGGAGTAGTTTTATTTTTTAAAGTTTAATTTTCTGATTTTCTTCCACATTCAAAAGCACCATCTCTCTCTCTCACACACACACACCCAAGCAAACTTTTGCCTTCATAAGTCAAGAAAATTTTTTTTAATGCAGAAAAGGAATTTCTCAAGCTTTTGTAACCATAATGGCCAAGGGTTGCATGGCTTTAGACTTCATTGAATCCTGGTCTATTTTTACCTCTTGAGTTTGCTTTCTTCTCTTTTACCTTCACTCTCAGGCTCTTTGTGGTAGTTTCACCTGCTCACCTCTGGAAGCTCCAATAGAAAGAAAACATCTCTTCCAAAAGTTCCAACAGTATCACAGCCAATCTCTGATTATTGCTAAGCCACATGCTGTTTTTCAACCTATTGCTGTGGCGCCCAGCTGTCATGCTCTAATTGGCCAGGCTTGGTCACATGGCATGGTGGTGGCCTTAGCCTGTTCTGAACCGTGATGATTGAAAGGGGAGTACCAGAATTCCCCAGGTGCAGCTAACAGTGGAAGAAACAACCATGTCCATTTCCATTGCTCTTGTTACAATAACGATGTGCAACTTCTAGATTTTTAAAAAACATAGATGTCATTCAAGGCCTCAAATCTTTCATTTGAGGTTTCTTGGTGAGTTGCCATCTCAGTTTGGAGCCAAGAGCTGGTCTGAGACATATAGGGAGCCAGCGATAACTCTCAAGATCCTGGGGGAATGTTTATATTCAATGACTGCAAGTTGGAGAAAGGAAGAGTAGATAACTACTGCTAGAATGTATTGTCTGTTCTAAAGGGATGCAAAGCCTATGCTGGTGTAATGCTATGTTAATTTTTGTATGGACCCAAAGAAAAGTTTATGAGTAATATAGGAAAAAGAAAATCAGTGATTGTCCCGTGACACTCGGTCTGAATCTGCAACTAACTCATTTTTCGATAGAAGTCGTCCTCCTGAGCTTCCTTTCTGATTTGCAAGATGCCCAAAGGATCTTTTTTAAGGAGCCTCTCAGTGGTAAATTCAGTGATTTGTTCATCCCAGCAAGTGTTTATTTAGTACTTACACAGTAGCCTCAGAATATTAGGATATGGGGAAGCCAAATTGTGCATAGTTTTCTGGTGGCTCAGAGGTTAAAGCGTCTGCCTCCAATGCTGGAGACCCGGGTTCGATCCCTGGGTCGGGAAGATCACCTGGAGAAGGAAATGGCAAACCACTCCAGTATTCTTGCTTGGAGAATCTCATGGACTGAGGAGCCTGGTGGGCTGCAGTCCATGGGGTCACAAAGAGTCGGACACGACTGAGTGACTTTACATTACATTACATTACAAAAGGACATCTAGGCGAAAGAATAAACACAGGAAAAATTGACAAGATGGAACTATATTTTTAACTTTTATGTAAAATTCTTGTGAGGGCTTCCTAGGTTGCCTAGTGGTGAAAAAAAAAAGAAAATCCACCTGCCAATGTAGGAGATATGAGTTTGATCTCTGGGTCAGGAAGATCCCCTAGAGCAGGAAATGACAACCAGCTCCAGTATTCTCATCTGTAAAATCCCATGGACAGAGGAGCCAGCAGGGGTCATAGGGTCGGAAAGAGTTGGATGCAACTGAGCATACTAAATTCTTATAGATATTTTAATTCCACCATTTCAGTCTGTTGAAACTCTCCCAAATTCTTTTTCTCCTTGACTCTACCTGGATATCACAGTTGAATTTCTTAGTTTCATATAGTCCCAGTTGTTTATTTTTGCTTGTGTTGCTCTGCTTTGGCTGTCATATACATAAAATCATTGCTAAGGCCAATGTGGTAAAACTTTTTCTCTGTTTTTTTTTCTAGGAGTTTTACAGTTTAAGATCTTATGTTTAAATCTTTAATCCACTTTTCTCTCTCTCTGCTTTTAATTTCATCTTTATTGGTCTGTGCCAGAACATTTCCTTAGGTTTTTTTTCCAGAATCTCCCTACTGATTCTACCTTCTTACATTTGATACAGCAGCAGTTTAGAGCAGGAGTATAACCAGAGTTTAGGAACAGGGGCTCACCATCTAGGCAGGGCTCAAGACCTTGCTCTACAAGTCATTTTGTAACCCCAGGTAAATAATATAACTTCTCTTGTCTCTCTTTCTTCATCAGAAAGATGAGGATAATAATAACATTTATTGATAGAGATGTGTCCAGGATCCAATGTTAATGTTCGTAACAAAACATTTAAAATATCACCTGACATGTACTATGAACTATGCAAGTAGTGGTTATTTATTTATGATAATACTGAGGGTTTCAGGCCTTACATCCCTGTTTTCATCCTCTGTACCTAGGATTTTCTCAACAACTCATCCACTCTCACTGCATTTTCTTCATTCTCAGAAATGATACATTAAAAGATCCTTCTCCTTGCTTCTTCCTGCCTCTGGCCTAGTTTTATATCTGTCATTCTCTTTCTTCCACATCTTAAATCTATTCCTTGGTGCAAAATCCATATCCTGAGCCTATAAACATACTAAAATTTCTCCCATTCTGAAAGCAATAAAAACATCATCCATATCATCATCGCCATCCTTATCAGAAAATAATCAAATAAAAGGCATCTTCCTCTGAGAATTCCTCATATTCCTAGGTCCTTTATTTTTCTTCTTCTTCACTCATATAGGTGTTTTTGAAAAGATTAGTCTTCTTCCTTAACGCACTGCCGTCTATGTCTGACTGCATCTTGCTGATACTGAACAAGGAAGCCAAAATAGTTGTTTGTCACATTCAAAGATTTGCTGTCTGTCCCTGGTCTACTCTGACCCTCTTCTGGATCTCACACTGTAGCCAGTTTTGACTTTCTTGACTTAAGTTTTCAGGTTCAGTCATCCCCCTCTCACCTGGTTCTGCTTCATGTCTGACTCTCTCCTTGTCTCCTTTCTTAGGTCTTTCTCACATTTCCTAAATATATGCTTCCCTCTACCTGACATGTCTCAGTCTTATCCTCACTTTATGTATGTTCCTGTGTAATTTAGTCTATTCCATGATTTATATAGTGTTCAACAGATGTGCTCATGACTCACAAATATCTGTTATTAGCCTCAAATTTCTCCTGAACTTTCAGACCTCTTTCCAGCTAGTTCATACACCCATTCAGTTCAGTTCAGTTCAGTCGCTCAGTCGTGTCCAATTTTTTGCAACCCCATAAACACCCATAGGCATCCCAAATTCAATTCAGTTCAGTCGATCAGTCATGTCCAACTCTTTGCAATCCCATGAATCGCAGCATGCCAGGCCTCCCTGTCCATCACCAACTCCCAGAGTTAACCCAGAGCCACGCCCATGGAGTCAGTGACGCCATCCAGTCGTCTCATCCTCGGTCGTCCCCTTCTCCTCCTGCCCCCAATCCCTCCTAGCATCAGGGTCTTTTCCAATGAGTCAGCCCTTCGCATGAGGTGGCCAAAGTACTAGAGCTTCAGCTTCAGCATCATTCCTTCCAAAGAAATCCCAGGACTGATCTCCTTCAGAATGGACTGGTTGGATTTCCTTGCAGTCCAAGGGACTCTCAAGAGTCTTCTCCAACACCACAGTTCAAAAGCATCAATTCTTCGGTGCTCAACTTTCTTCAAAGACCAACTCTCACATCCATACATGACCAATGGAAAAACCATAGCTTTGACTAGACGGACCTGTGTTGGCAAAGGAATGTCTCTGCTTTTCAACATGCTATCTAGATTGGTCGTAACTTTTCTTCCAAGGAGTAAGCATCTTTTAATTTCATGGCTGCAGTCACCATTTGCAGTGATTTTGGAGCCTAGAAAAATAAAGTCTGACACTGTTTTCACTGTTTCCCCATCTATTTCCCCATGAAGTGATGGGATATGCCATGATCTTTGTTTTCTGAATGTTGAGCTTTAAGCCAACTTTTTCACTCTCCTTTTTCACTTTCACCAAGAGGCTTTTTAGTTCCTCTTCACTTTCTGCCATAAGGGTGGTGTCATCTGCATATCAGAGGTTATTGATATTTCTCCTGGCAATCTTGATTCCAGGTTGTGCTTCTTCCAGTCCAGCGTTTCTCATGATGTACTCTGCATAGAAGTTAAATAAGCAGGGTGACAATATACAGCCTTGACGTACTCCTTTTCCTATTTGGAACCAGTCTGTTGTTCCATGTCCAGTTCTAACTGTTGCTTCCTGATCTGCNGAGGTTATTGATATTTCTCCTGGCAATCTTGATTCCAGGTTGTGCTTCTTCCAGTCCAGCGTTTCTCATGATGTACTCTGCATAGAAGTTAAATAAGCAGGGTGACAATATACAGCCTTGACGTACTCCTTTTCCTATTTGGAACCAGTCTGTTGTTCCATGTCCAGTTCTAACTGTTGCTTCCTGACCTGCATATAGGTTTCTCAAGAGGCAGGTCAGGTGGTCTGGTATTCCCATCTCTTTCAGAATTTTCCACAGTTTATTGTGATCCACACAGTCAAAGGCTTTGGTGTAATCAATAAAGCAGAAATAGATGTTTTTCTGGAACTTTCTTGCTTTTTCTATGATCCGGGGGATCTTGGCAGTTTGATCTCTTGTTCCTTCTGCCTTTTCTGGAAGTTCATGGTTCACATATTGCTGAAGTCTGGCTTGGAGAATTTTGAGCATTACTTTACTAGCGTGTGAGATGAGTGCAATTGTGCGGTAGTTTGAGCATTCTTTGGCATTGCCTTTCTTTGGGATTGGAAGGAAAATGACCTTTTCCAGTCCTGTGGCCACTGCTGAGTTTTCCAAATTTGCTGGCATATTGAGTGCAACACTTTCACAGCATCATCTTTCAGGATTTGAAACCTCCACTAGCTTTATTTGTAGTGATACTTTCTAAGACTCACTTGACTTCACATTCCAGGATGTCTGGCTCTAGGTGAGTGATCACACCATCGTAATTATCTTGGTCATGAAGCTCTTTTTTGTACAGTTCTTCTGTGTATTCTTGCCACTTCTTCTTAATATCTTCTGCTTCTGTTAGGTCCAGACCACTTCTGTCCTTTATCAACCCCATCTTTGCATGAAATGTTCCCTTGGTATCTCTAATTTTCTTAAAAAGATCTCTAGTCTTTCCCATTCTGTTGTTTGACTCTATTTCTTTGCATTGATCGCTGAAGAAGGCTTTCTTATCTCTTCTTGCTATTCTCTGGAACTCTGCATTCAGATGCTTATATCTTTCCTTTTCTCCTTTGCTTTTCACTTCTCTTATTTTCAGAGCTATTTGTAGGGCCTCCCCAGACAGCCATTTTGCTTTTTTGCATTTCTTTTCCATGGGGATGGTCTTGATCCCTGTTTCAGTACATTTAAAATTAAAACTTGTATTCCCAATTGTCACATTGTCCCAGAATTTTGTCTTAGTGGATGTCTTTCTTCACCATCAACCTAAAGAGAGCCCAGGCCAGAAACCAGGTGTTCCTCTTAGAGTCCTTCCTTTCCTTGTATTCAACATACAAGCTCCTATTATATTACAGTACTTAAAATTGTGTCTCACATCTCTCTCTTCCTCCATCTTTGCTGTCACTGCCTTATCTGAGGTCTTTATTTTATGATCCAGCTCTTGAAATATGCAGTATTCTCTGCCATCCATCCCCAACATTTTCTTTTAACTTCATTTCTGATTAGAACCCCTAAATTAACAAATGGCAGTGAATTGTTCCTCCATATAATGCTCTTTCCTAAGTACCTTCATGCCTTCTTTTTACCAAATGCAAGTTCATGTATCTGACACAAGGCCAAACAGTACCAAAATGTTAGGGTTTGGAGCAGAGTTTATTGCACGACCATGCAAGGAAAACAGGCAGTTCATGTCCCCCAAACCCTCAGACTGCCTGAAACCCCAGCAAAGTGAGGAAGGGCTATGGTTGGTTGTGGCAGATTTCTTGGTGTTGGAATCCTTTGTTTTTGCAACTGTCCAAATAGGTCAGGTCATGATGTTACTAGAAATCTCCTACAAGACAAATGATATCCTCTATTATGCAACTTTTTATCTCCATATGAACGGAAGGTCATTATACCCTTAAAAATCAGAGCCTTGAGAATGGGCTCCCTTGTGTATTTCAGGCTTTAGGCAACATTCTTAACTGGAAGCAAAAGCCATAGAATATAAAAGTTAAAGTGAAAGAAACAGGTTTAATGTGGAGTCAGATTTGTTCTTCCCTATTTTGTTGTCTTTGACTGTGCTAGACTTAACTATTTCTATTCTATCACAACCTTTTATTTATTCTTCCAGACCAAGCCCAGTTATTCTCTTCAGGGAAGTCTTTCACAAATCATTAATAAATTGTAAACATTGATTTACTCTCTTGTACTTTTCATAGTGTTCTGTAGGTGGTAGTTATCACACTGGCTTGGAACTATTTAAATTCCCAAAGGGCTTTGTGCATTCTGTATTCCTAACACCCAGAAACACTGCCTGGAACTTAGTAGACATTTAATGAATGTTTAAATGAATTTTAGAACTACGATGTTTATGGAGGAGATAGTATATCTTTGTAGCTCAGAGTAAAGGTAGGAAAAATGGTGGAAAAGAGAGTATCAAAGAAGAAAGAAAACTGTCAGCAGGTCAAATGATATGGGTTCCACATGAAGAAGAAAGGAAGAAAGCTGGAAGAAATAGATCTTTGGGTAGGAGAACAATGGTCAGTGGCACTGGAAAAGGAAGGACAAGATACTGTTGAAGTGCCGCTGACCAGTATGCCTAAAGAATGACAGGGAAGAGATGGAAGCAAGAAGGAAAGGGCTACCTTGTGAGAAGAAAACTCAGTATTACAAATGTCAGAGAGCATCCAGAGAAGAAAGAAAAGGACCTTTCCTTGCAGCTGCTTTGCATATTTCTGCTAAGTAATGATACTAAAAAATCAGATACTTTCCTATCTCTGTATAAATCATGCAAAGAGCCCCGAGCTCAAGCTGTGTGCTCTCTCACCTGATCTAAGCTGCATGGAAAACATCCTTGACCTACAGCCAGTCTCCAATGCAAAAACCTTTCAGTGCTCTGCTCTTCTCCAAGGCTTTTCTTGCAGAAAACAAGTAAACAAAGAAAAGCCAAAGTAGTGTTTTACAGACTTGTTGAGCGTTGTTCTTGTTTCTTGAAGGGTACTAGGGAAATTTATATCTTGGAGAATCATGAGAATCACGCTGCTCAGTGTTTGTAAAGGGTAGGTGGGCAGTCCTGCTTTCCCTGAAGAGGCAGAAGGCTTCACTGTTATGCTTATGGGGCCTCTGATATATGATGGGCCAGTTAGAAATGATATTAAATATTCATAAAATAAATTGCATTTGTGTGTACAAATATAGGTGTATATATATGCATTTGTTTGTGTGAGAAGATGCTCCTCAGAGAGGTCCACATAGAGAAAATGTGGGAACTGAGCCAAGTTAGTTTTAAAAACAAGACCCTGGGGCCTTAGGTGAACTTTGTATCTCTTCTATCGCAACGTCCTCTGAATTTTTTTGAATAAATAAACTTTATTTTTAAAGTGATTTTGATCAGAAGTAAGCAGAAGGTACACACATTTCCCGTATATTCCGTACCCCCCCCACACACAGCCTTCTTCATTATCAACATTCCTCAACAGAGGGGTACGTTTGTTATAACTGATAAAACTATACTGACACGTCGTCATCACCCAAAGTCCATAGTTTACAATAAGGTTTATTCTTGGTGCTATATATTCACATTGGTGTTATATATGGATTTGCACATAAATGTAATGATATATACCCACCACTATTGTATCATATAAGAGGTTCAGTTCAGTTCAGTTCAGTCATTCAGTCGTGTCCGAATCTTTGCGACCCCATGAATCGCAGTACGCCAACCCCCCCCCCCCCACACACAGCCTTCTTCATTATCAACATTCCTCAACAGAGGGGTACGTTTGTTATAACATAAAACTATACTGACACGTCGTCATCACCCAAAGTCCATAGTTTACAATAGGGTTTATTCTTGGTGCTATATATTCACATTGGTGTTATATATGGATTTGCACATAAATGTAATGATATATACTCACCACTATTGTATCATACAAGAGGTTCAGTTCAGTTCAGTTCAGTCGCTCAGTCGTGTCCGAATCTTTGCGACACCATGAATCGCAGTACGCCAGGCCTCCCTGTCCATCACCAACTCCCGGAGTTCACACAGACTCACGTCCATTGAGTCCATGATGCCATCCAGCCATCTCATCCTCGGTCGTCCCCTTCTCCTCCTGCCCCCAATCCCTCCCAGCATCAGGGTCTTTTCCAATGAGTCAACTCTTTGCATNAATGGGGAGAATGGTGCCTCACATGCTGTTTTTCGAATTTAAATCAGAAACCAGATGCTGATTGGCAAGCAACCTTTTCCAGGACTTCCTGGGTGAAAGCTGAAACCAGTGACTTTGGTGGAGGGCAGGGAGACACTGAGGACAGAGGCAGCCCCCCAGATAGGTTAGCAGCAGGTGCACGGAGCAAGGGGACTTGCTTGGGTGGCAACAGGGTGAGTAGGTCTCCATGCCTGTCCAAAGACACTTAGCAATTTATGCAGAGGCCTTCCCTGGGTTTGGGCTTCCTAGGTGGCATTAGTGGTAAAGGAACTCAAACAGGGAGGGGCTCTGTAACAGTTTAGGAGGGATGGGATGGGCAGGGAGGTGGGAGGGAGGTTCTAGAGGGAGGGGACATATGTATACTCATGGCTGATTCATGTTGATGTTTGGTGGCAGAACACAACAAAATTCTGTAAAGCAATTATCCTTCAATAATAATAATAAAAAAGAAACCATTCTTCTTTCCTAAAAAAAAAAAAAAGAACCTGTGTTTGATCTCTGGGTCTGGAAGGTCCCTTGGAGAAGGGAATGGCTACTCACTCCAATATTTTTGCCTGGAGAATCCCATGGACAGAGGAGTCTGGCAGGCTACAGTCCATGGGATCGCGAAGTCGGACCCGAGTGAAGTGACTTAGCACGCATGCATGCGCTCCCTGCGCTCAGTCATGGGCACAGTCCAGGAGCCTCGGCACCGCGTTTCTATCTCACCGCTGAATCCTTGGCTCAACTCCAGGCAAGGAGGAAAGCACATTCCAGGGACAGGGGAGGGCAAGGGGAGCCTCCAATTGCCCGGGTCCAGCTCCAGGGTCAGCAGGTGGTACCATCTTTCATTTTTTCTTTAATTAATTAACATATGATTTTTGGCTGTGCTGGGTCTGCATTGCTGCTGGTGGGTGTTCTCTAGTTGCAGAGCGGGGGCTACTCGTCACCGCGGTGCATGGGCTTCTCGTTTCAGGGGCTTCTCTTGTTATGGAGCACGGGCTCAGAGTGTGAGCTCAGTAGATATGGCACACTGGGCTTAGTTACCCCTCAACATCTGGGATCTTCTGGGACCAAGGACTGCACGGATGTCCCTTGCATTGCAAGGTGGATTTTTAACCCCTGGATCACCGGGAAGCATAGAAACATGTTTTTGGTGACTTTCTCTAACCCCATGAGCACCAGACATTCCTTCATCCTTCCATGAGTGTGTATTTTTGCTTGCTGTCACCAGTAACTTCATAATGCATTACGCAGGCTTTAAAGGATGCTTGTACCCCTTTCACCTAGGCCAAATTGGGTTTGAGAGTGGATTTTTATGCCTTCATGTCAGTGGGACTGGGGCTTATGTTCCAGGGATCAGCCTCCCATGAGTTGCTCTGGTCAGCTGTTACCTAGAAGGGGTTGAGAGCTTACAGATTCCTCTATGAGACCTTTTGTTTCTCACCCTGGCCACCTGCTCTCAGAGGCACCCTGGAGATCAAGCCTTCCTCAGAGGTGCTTGGCATCAGGGAGTTTCTCTGATTGCAAAAACAATGGGAGCCCAACAAAATTGAGTAAGGATATAGAAGAGTAAAAGCTTATAGCAAATTCTGACTCATTGAGTCCCACAGAGATGGTGTGACAACCTCTCATTTTATATGAAGGAAATGATACCCAGAGAAGGTATGTGACCTCCCTGGAGTCACACAACAATTTAGTGACTGGGCAGACATGACTGATCATGTGTGTGTGTGTGTGTGTGTGTGTGTGTGTGTATAATATTGGGACATAGATTTGTGGACTTGGGGCCCAAAATGTATCTTCTTTACTAACGAAGGAGGCCTTTACGATCAGTGAAGTTGAAAGCATTATCTGCCAGACTTGATGTGCAGCGTGGAGGACTGGGAACAGAACAAGGCTATCTCATGCATTTCCCCTCTTGTCGAGCACCATTGCACACTCTGGGCAAGATGCTTCTGGTTAGGATGGTGGGGTCCCCAGATGAGCCCAGAAAGGCCTGGCATTGACGAAGAACTCCATTCAACGTCCTCACCCATTCACTGTGTCATCCATCCCAGACACTCATTGAGCACGTGTTACATGTTGTGTATAAGAGTGGTTGCTGGACAATTCATACTTGTCTGACCCCTCTTCCTGAGCAAGAAGAGGGACTTGAAATTCCTTCCAGGCTGGGCTGCTCAGAGCCAGGGTTGGGGGTTAGGGTTGTGGGGCTGGTCCTCAGCTGTGGCAGCAGGTTTAGGAAACCTAGGATCTATGCTCCACTTGAGGGTGACCAGGAAGCCGGAGGGACCAGAAGGATCCGAACCAAGGAAGCACCTTGCTTGGAGCTGAGAGCAGCCACAGGGCTCAGAGGTAGGGTGTGGAGGTGGGGGAAAACCAGCCAGACGCCCAGAGGCTCCAGGAGGAGTCCTGCAGGAAATCAGATAGTTGCGAGGGAACAGCCAGGGGTGCTGGGTGGGCTTCAATGACACATATTAGCCCTAAAGAGTGAGCAGAGGACTTAAACATGGACTAGGAACACAGTGATGGTTTTCCACTGTATCACCACTGTTCTCCTTAAAGGGAATGAGCAGAGGAAGGAGCAAAACCATGGAATACTATAGACCAGGGCTTCTTCACTCCCTCCCCACTTTTTAATTCTGCTAAAAACCACAAAACTTGATTTTTTTTCTAATGTGAAAGACAGTTAATTTTTAAATTTCTTCTTTTTAAATTTTTAATTAGAGGATGATCACTTTACAATATTATGATGCTTTTTGCCATACATCAACATGAATTGGCCACAGGTATGCATATGTCCCCTCTCTCTTGAACCCCCTTAAATCTCCCTCCCCAGCCCACCCCTCTAGGTTGTCACAGAGCACTGGACGTGGGTTCCCTGCGTCAGACAGCAAACTTCCACTGGTTGTCTCTTTTACAGACGGTAATGTATTTGTTTCAATGCAATTCTCACAAATCACCCCACCCTCTGCTTCCTCCACTGTGTCCAAAAGTCTGTTCTTTATGTCTGAAAAACACGTACCTTTAAATTTACCATCCTATCCATTTTAAGTGCATAGTTCAGTAGCGTTAAGCATATTTTACCTAGTTGGGCAAGAGATCCTAGAACTTTTTCATCTTGTAACACGGAAACTCTACATTCACTAAACACTAAATCCCCAGCCCTTGGTAATAAATTTTCTATGTTCTATCTTTATGGTTTTTGACTATTTCAGATACCTCATGTGGATAGAATTATAGCATTTGTCCTTTTCCTCAGGCCTTTAAAAAAAATCTGTGTCTCAGCACTGTTTACAGGTGCGAGAACCTTCCATGGTTAGCGTCTCCAATTATACACACATTCCCCAGGGAGAGCAAAGGGAAGGAGTGATGGCAGCAAAGGCTTGCACAGCCAAATCTTGGGTGGGGATGCACACAGAGTTAGAGAAAGCCCTTCAGAAATTCTGATGGTCCCCTGAGACCATGCCCCCTTTTTTGAGACTCAATGCTGTGGAGAAAAGGAGTTCCCTGAAGCATCAGAGGCAGAGCAGCAGTCAGTCACAACATTTATTGAGCACTCACGGTGTACAGAGTACTGGGCAGAACACTAGAAGGAAATACAGTGGCAATTCAACAGCTGTTGTCACTCACCTCAGGATGGCATTTTAGGTGAATGGAGAAGATACCTGTTAAGCACGAACAAGTAAAACCAACATCTAGACACACGCATGGCTTATTCACCACTCCAAGTTATCGTGAGAGTTGACCCAGTAACCAGGGCACAAGAAGCCACTGAGACACATGTGTTAGGTAAACAGCAAAGTTACAAAGTTCAAACTTACCACTCTGATGATGAGTGGAAGCTACCAGAAGACAAGAGAAAACACCAGAAACTTGATGAATCTATTTTCTTAACTCTATTAAGTCACTTTATTTCAACTTTAAGAATTCAGTTTAGTATGAAATAAAGGCAATTGACTCAACAAAGTGCTAGAATAGCTTTATGTTAAAAACATTTTTTTTCTGGAAGTAAAATCAGCCTGTTGATAGTACCATTTCCAAAGGTCAGGCACAGATTCTGAGTTAATGCATTTTTCTTATTTTTAAAAATAACTTCCATTATGTGAAAGACTTTCCAATAAATTTAGTGAACAGAGGCATTTTATTGCTCTATTTTTGGGAAATCTTGTTTATGTTCTTACGTGCTTTTAAAGTTAATTTAAAGTAGAGTTGCCAGATAAAACACAAGATATATTTTAGGGCATGAGACATACTCATACTAAAAAAAATTATTAGTTGTTTATTTGAAATTAGAATTTAACTGGACATCCTGTATTTTATTTGCTAAATCTGGTGACTCTATTTTTAGGTTAAGTTACCTTTGGTATTTCCAGAGGTTTCCAATAAGGGTGGGGCGAGCAGGGAGGCTAATTATTCTTCATTTATATGCTAACACTGTCAGATGGGAAGGCTTCTTCTTCTGGCAGGAAAATTGTTAAGTTCTGCAGGATTCACTCAAATATTGGAGACATCTTTCTTTTTTACATCTTTTATCATTACTATTTTAGCCGTGCACATTTTAGTAAGTTGAATTTTCACCTTGAAATTCTTGACAGAGATGACTGGTTTGAAGTATGAAAATAAGATTGCCATCTGAGAAGTAGAAAAATTAACATCTGACTTGGAAAGTTCCCTATAAAAAATGTTCACATCCTCAATAATTTCTTCTGTTAGCACACTATCCTCTCTACCCTGTTTGCCAAAACACAACAAAGGCAACCCTCACTTCTTGTTAGATATACCACATCCCTTCCCCTACTTGTGATCACTTCCTGCCACTCTGTACTACCCACCCCCAACCCCCACTATAGATTTCATATATATATATATATATATATATATATATAAAATAGAAAAATCACTAGCCTTTGTGCACCACAAAGAGTGTCTGTCAGGTATGGATCAAATGGGTGGTCATGGACCCCCACAAACAGGAAAAAGAAAAGCTCACCTCTCAGATGCTTGGAAGCATGAAAACTATGAAAGAGAGAGTGAGAGACAGACAGAGACAGAGACGGAGGAAGGGAAAGAAAGGGAGGGAAGGAAAGAGCTGTTAGATTGGATTGACACATACAGTTTTAGAAATGCACTTCCTGGTATCTAAGTGTATAGCTCATGTCTTATATTAAGTTGGGATTTCTACACTGGAGAAGAGAAATTTCAACACCAATTTTTCAAATGAAAAGAGTTCACATGGACTCCAATTGTGGTACAGGAATGTAGAAGGACAATACTTTCTCAACTGCAACCTCCATCCACTATTCTTTTTTTAAACACACCAAAGAGTATACTTACATGTAAAGAACATACTGCTCTGTTCATGTTTCACATACACATAAAATTACTGCACATATTAACAAACACATAGATTGTATCTAAAGGCATAGATGGCTTTGACTATCCGTTGGTTGAGTCCAAGTATGCCAGTTTTTATTCTGGGCCCAACTCCCCGAGTTTCCAGCTTGGCCAGGTACACATACATTACAGCTCTCCTTTGGACCTGGAGGTCTTTCCAGAAAAGAGGATGAGGATGAGAAATGAAGCTGAGGTAAAACAGCCATGGGGTTTAATACCACCACGAAAAGGTGGAGTTAAGCAATATATATTATTAAATTAGAAAAATATTTCTTGGCGCCTCCCGGCATTCAACATCCCTTATGCTAAGACACTTACCTGCTACATACTCTTTTGAGAAATATAAGTTCCAAATTCCATCCTTTAGACAATGTTCCATATGCTGTTCTGATGATGACATCAACTGATGTCTCTGAATGTCCTTGACTGACCTCAAGAAGAACAGGTCAGGCTGTTTTCTTGCTACAGAACATGGCCAGAAAAGGGTTTGCTTCCTGTTCTTGTGTGTGGTCATGGTGAGGTGAGTGGTTACCGAATGTTCCTGAAAGAGGGCTGGACTTCTCAGGCGCAAAGCAGCCTCCACAATTCCGCATCAGCAGAAGCCGCAGAACATAGAAGGGTGTCACTAAGAGGAGTTAAAGAGCCCGCCTGGGGTGTTCTAGAACCTTCTAAAGCTCAGTAGGCTCCAAATCCCCGTTTGAACGCGTGCTTAGCAATACAAGTGCAGCAGGAGCCCTGGTGAACTCCTGTCATTGGCCTGCTGAGGTTTTCTGATGGCGAAGGTTACTGAAAACGTCCCGCCTGGGGCCCCAGACACGGCCCCACCCTCGGAGTGTTCCCCTGGAACCCAGGTGAAGGGCGCCAGGCAGACGAGGAATGGCTGCCCCTGGGACCGGTGCCTCCCTTCACTTGCTGCCTCCTCGCCTGCTGTCCTCCGCCTCCCTCGGTCGCTGCCGCGGCGGGACAGCGCTCACGGGGGCGGCGCCGAGGCGCTCGCGCGGCTGTGGGAGCATCTGGACAGAGACGCCCGCGTGGAGCCGCTCTCCGCCTCGTCCCCGCCGTCGCCTCGCGCTCCGGGGGGGCCGCGGTTGGGGCAGCAGGGGGACGTGGCCAGGAAGCCGAGGCGGAACCCCTTGTTCATGAAGCAGTAGATGACGGGGTTGACGCAGGACGAGGTGTAGGACAGCAGGAGGATGAAGGAGATGGGCGTCCCCGAGAGGCGGCGCTCGGCAGAGGCGGGGTCAAAGGCCCGCCAGGCGTTGGCGCTGAAGATGGGCATCCAGCACAGGAAGAAGAGGACCACGATGACCATGAGCATGCGGATGACGCGCTTCTTGGCCACGAGGCTGGCCGCGGGGCTGCTGCTCCTGATGCGGGCGGCCCGGCCGCCGCTGCCCGTGGACAGCCGGCGCAGCTCCAGCTTCCGTGGGCGCTTGGGCCTCTGCAGGTAGCACCCGTCGCTGTCCCCGTACCTGCCGCTGCTGCTCGAGCTCCGCTTCCCTTCTGGGTGGGCAAGCCACGTCACTTAGTTTTGGGGATGGGTCACGCCAGACAGAGGGCATGGAATCCCTGCCCCCTCCATCCAGGGGCTAACTACTTGACAGGCCACCTTGGGCCTGCACTAACATGGCTAGGTATTGATCTAGAATACTCCTTTCCTTCAGATGAAATGCTACTTAAAACTAATAAAAAAAATGTGTACTATAGAATGTGCATAATTTAAAATAGTAAAATAATATTTATGTGTGTAGACTATAAGGATAAAAATTGTTAAAGAATGAGTATTCACACTCTTATTCCAGCTCCTCAAGGCGGGGAGTTTTCTGCTTGCTTGGGAAACCTCCAGATTGCTTTTACTGCATAACAAGCAAAAATCAACAAAAGCCAGGAAAGACTCTAGGTGTACATGTGGTAAAGAGCTGAGCAGAAGCATGGAGTGAGGGGGGTGGTGAGTGATGTCAGCAAAGATGTGGGGTAAGTTTCAGTGAAGAGAGGGCTGTAATGAAAGGGAGGGATGGGGGGTGGGCTTCCCTGGTGGTTCAGTGGTAAACAATCCACCTACCAATACAGGAGACATGAGTTTGATCCCTGATCAGGGAAGATCCCACATGCTGCAGGGCAACTAAGCCTGTGCACTACAACGACTGATCCTGTGCTCTAGAATCCAGGAGCGCAAGGACTGACCCCACGTGCTGCAACTGCTGAAGACCCAGAGCCCTGGAGCCCGTCCTCCACAACAAAAGCAGCCACCACGACGAGAGGCCCACACACTGCACCTGGGGAGTAGCCCCTGCACTCCACAATTAGCGAAAAGCCTGTGCAGCAATGAAGACCCAGCACAGCCAAAAAAAAAAAGAACATGCAGGTCCAAACATTAAAAAAGAGAAGAGGGGGAGGTGTGAGGTTCCATGGCAGCTATATTGGTAGTAAAAGGTGGGAGTGAAGGGGGGAAGAGACGATGGCACCTGGAATGACAATTTGCTTTGTTTGCAGAGGGGGTCCCTTTGAATACAACATCACAAAGACCCTGGACCTATGGGGCCCTGAGCTTGTAATTAGGCAATGGATATATTATCTCATTTTATTCCATTTAGTACCCTTTTGGGAGGAATAATTTCTTCATTCTACAGGAAACAGAGACACTGGGTATCAGGAGCATGCCTTATGACACAGAGTCTCCAAAGAATACTTTTGAAAAATATTTTGAAATACTTTTTGAAAAGTATTTTGAAATACTTTTGAAAAGTATTTTCAAAAGTACTACTCTGGGTATATCTAAGTTATAGAAAACAAGGCTTGTGTAATCTTTTGGCATAAACCAACAGATAAAAGATAGTTACCTCGGGCAGACTTCTTCTGGCTAGCATCAAATTTTATTCCTTGGTAAAGTTCCAAAGAGATTAATCCATATGCCACCATCATCACAATTCCAGGAATAAGAAAGAGGATGAGTAACAGGAATGTGTGCCTAATAAAATAAAAAGCAATCCAATAACCAGCAACTCTAGCATTTCAAACTAAGATGAGATGGAATAAACAGGGTTCATCTCCATTTTAATGAGTTGGAGCAAACACATTAATTACCAGTATTTAATATCTTTGGAAATTCCATGTCTGGAGCTTCAGTCATTAGAAAATGTTAACTTCTTTTCTCCCAGATAAAGTCTCTTATGAAGGACTAGTTAAACTGGAAAACTTTGGTGTAAGTCTGTGCCTGAAACAAGTTTACATTTAAAACTAATAAGAGCATAAAAAAAACAAGCCAATGAGAGTATTTGAATACCTCAATAAAGCTGTTACTGAAATAATAATAATAATAAAATTATGACTTTATATTCATTGATGACTTATTAAATTATTTAATTTCAATATGGTACATATATTACTATATTTAATCCCCATAATAATTTTTGAAGTAGGTACTATTAACCTAATACCCATTTTACAGATAAGGAAACAGGCAGAATAAATAATTTGTCCAAAGTCACACAGCTAGTGGCAAAGATGGGATCTGAACTCAAGCAATATGATTTTAGACGTTATGCTCTTAAGCATCACAATAGATTAATACCATTTGTTGACTTTATAGCATCAGAATCATCAAGTGCATAGGTAGCAATGCTGGAAAACCTTGGTTTTGCAAAATAAAGTATTCTGGCTGTTTCAACCCATTAGGCACAGTGGCAAACTCATTCTAGTGCCTGGCGGGCCAGAGTTATGCTTTCTCTAAACACGTTTGATTTCTGAAGAACTGCAGCCTCCTCCTTCTTGAGTCTGGCCCCTAATCACTTTTGCAGTCTGGCATGTGTAAGGTTACACAATTAGGCCATAAAATTGTCAGAGGCTCACAGTGGCTGAGCCATTTCTCATTTCAATTGGACATGTTTTGATAAGATTTCTTTTCAAGTCTTGGAAATGTCCCTCATTTGCAGCATTATTCTTTGAGTGTGTGTATGTCTTGGTTGAAGTGAAAAAAAGGAAGGCAAAGAAGGCAGCAATTATCTTGGTTTTGAGCCATTTTTGAATGTCTAGCCCTCTGCTTCTAAAACATGCTGGGAATTAGTAAACATAATGCCCTGCATTTGTGTAGCCTTTTTGAATATATCTAATGACGTTTTCATAAACATTCTCTCATTTGAATCTCACATCCATCTAATGATGTAGATTAAAAGGTGTCTTTCTTCTTAAATCTTTGTGTAAAGAACTTGAATGTCAAGGAAGTTATATAAACTTGTCCAACATCACCTGCTAGTGAGCAAAGAAACAGGTAGCACAACTTTGCATTTGTATTTTTAGTAAAGTGTTCTGTGTAAGTACCACTGCTGCAACTCTGCTCTAAGAAAAATCACATGGCATTTGGGGTTTTGGACTCCTCGGTTCCATCTCCAGTTTTTAGAAAATCAGAGCTCTTCCACTGTCTCAGCCAAGATCCTCACTAGACTATCCAGAAGCACACTGCATAGTGGTTAAGCCCAGACACTCTGTCGTCTCTTCTAGGTTTGGGAACTTGAGCAACTTAACTTCCCCATGTCTCAGTTTCTTCATCTGTAAAAAGAGGACAGTGATAGTACCCACCCTATGAGGTTTTGAGAGGATTAGTTGATTTTAATACAGGTATGGTATTTCAGAGACTTCCCTCTCAGACGGTAAAGCATCTGTCTACAATCTGGGAGACCCGGGTTCAAACCCTGGGTTGGGAAGATATCCTGGAGATGGAAATGGTAACCCACTCCAGTATCCTTGCTTGGAAAATCCCATGGATGGAGGAGCCTGGTAGGCTACAGTCCATGGGATTGCAAATGGCATTCAAATACAACATTCAAAGTGTTTGCTCTATTCTATCATTCTAGAAAGAGTTTAAGACAAGTCTTCTCAAAAAGTCTCCAGGAAACTGATCCCGCAGACACTGGACAATACATTCCAGTTTTTATTAAAACTGAAAAATTCTATCAGGTTATAGTAAACAAATAAACCCAGGCGGCCTTACCAGGACTGCTGCATGACATCACTTGGCAGCAGAAAGCGGCACATATTTGCGGTCTGGTTGTTATTTTTGGTAAAAGGCACCAAGTTGCTATAAATCGGGTATGGAGTCATGATGGTGAAGGAGAGGCACCAGGTAGCGGCAATCACCTTCAAAGCATGGGACTTTGTCTGCCAGACTCGGGACTGTAAGGGTTTGCAAATTGCACCATATCTCTCCAGTGATATGGCGACCAGATTAAAGGTGGACACACTCACAGAGGTGCCTGGGAAAGGAACAAAGAAGCTGGTTACGTCAGCTCTGAAATCCGAAGTTTATTTGCACATGAGCTTAAGTTTACCTGATCTGCACAGGTTTGATAGATAGTAAAGGAAAATACTCAGAAGGTAAAGAAATACTGTGTATGTATATTTTTAAAAAATGATTTATTCCCAGCTTTGTTCCCGAAAGGCTTTGAGGCAGTGCAAGCAATATATTTGCAAATACATTGTATTGCCAATGTATTTTAGATAAGTTTATTGAACTTTGATTATGACCTAGCTCCTTCTTAGGCTGAAGGTGCTCATTAATTAATAACTAAGTGGATGAACTATGTTCTTACCCCGCAGAAGAGGTTTCTGAGTGACCTGTAGAACAGCTTTAGTTTTGAGCGTTTTCTGCATAAAGTGGACCTTTAATCTAATATTCTCAAGGACAGTGACTCCAAAAATTCAGTGGGGTCTGAGATGGGAGCATTAAGACTCACCTTGAAAATTTCTAGTACACAGACTGTTTTTGAGTGAAACATTCTAAATTTCAAAATAGAGTGTTGAAAAAAATATCCGGTGAAAAAGGATGAAGGGGAAATCCCCATATTGTAACAAATGTTTTTCTCGGGGTGGGAGGAGGGGTCTTCTTTCTAATTCTTTTTGCTTTTCTGTGTTTTGTAGAAGGAACATTCAACAAACATTCATCATCAGTGAGAAAGACATCAAAACACCACATCTAAAAGGAAACCAACCCTGAATATTCATTGGAAGGACTGATGCTGAAGCTGAAGCTCCAATATTTTGGCCACCTGATGCAAAGAGCCGACTCATTGGAAAAGACCTCGATGCTGGGAAAAATCGAGGGCAGGAGAAGGGGATGACAGAGGATGAGACGGTTGGATGGCATCGCTGAATCAATGTACATGGTGAATAGGTGAAGTTGCTCAGTCGTGTCCGACTCTTTGCGACCCTGTGGACTATAACCTACTAGGCCTCTCCGTCCATGGGATTCTCCAGGCAAGAATACTGGAGTGGATTGCCACTTCCTTCTCCAGGGGATCTTCCCAACCCAGGGATTGAACCTGAGTCTCCCGCATTGGAGGCAGACGCTTTAACCTCTGAGCCACCAGGGAAACCCTTCAATGGACATGAGTTTGAGCAAACTCCAGGAGTCAGTGAAGGACAGAGAAGCCTGGTGTGCTGCAGTCCATGGGGTCACAAAGAGTCAGACATGACTGAGCAACTGAACAACAACAACAAAAGGATATACTTACGGTATAGTCAAAAAAAACTTAATTTTTGTATTTTGTGTGCATATATAATGATTATAATGTCTTATCCCTGTAAAATTCCCTTTAATTCTTCATCCATAAATTCAGCTGATTCTTCTCTTATCTCTTACCATGATTTCTTAAACCTTCAAATCAATCCCAATCTAACTTTGGGAGAAGTTCTTAGTCTGGGGCCTTTTGTGAAACTATGTACAAAAATATCCTTTTTCTAGGGGCAATATCCGTAGTGTTCCTCAGAAACTTAAAGGAATCTAGAACCCCAAAACTATAGCTAAGAACTCAGGTTCTGAGATAGGATTTGCTGTTTTATAGGAATTTAGCCTAAGAATTGATAACATTTGGATTAGAGAATACAGCCCCAAACTTCTCAGAGTGAAATCTATTGTTCACTCTTAGTCATGTCCGACTCTGCAGCACACCAGGCTTCCCTGTTCTTCACCATCTCCTGGAGCTTGCACAGCTCATGTTCATTGAGTTGGTGATGCCATCCAAACATCTCATCCCCTGTTGCCCCCCTTCTCCTCCTGCCTTCAATCTTTCCCAGCATCAGAGTCTGAGTCAGCTCTTCGCATCAGGTGACCAAAGTTTTGGAGCATCAGCTTCAGTGTCAGTCTTTCCAATGAATATTCAGGATTGATTTCCTTTAGGATTTACTGATTTGCTCACCTTGCAGTCCAAAGGACTCTTAAGAATCTTCTCCAACACCACAGTTCAAAGGTATCAATTCTTCGGTGCTTGGCCTTATAATGGGTAATTATAAACCCATCATCAGGCAAGCACTTTTTTTATTTTTTTTGGCTATGTGCTCAGTCACTTTAGTCATGTTCGACTCTTTGGGACTCTATGGACTGTAGACTGGCAGGCTCCTCTGACCATGGGATTCTCCAGGCAAGAATACTGCAGTGAATTGCCATGCCCTCCTCCAGGGGATATTCCCAACCCAGGGATCAAGCCTATGCCTGCTGTGTCTCCTGCATTGCAGGCAGTTTCTTTACCTGTTGAGCCATCTGGGAAGCCCTTTTGGCTATGCATTAGGAATTTAATGCGTGTTAATTGTTAAGAACATGAAATTAAGGGAAGAATTGAAATGACTAGAATCAGAAATCCAACAAAACTATTATAGTATTGCAAACACTTTTAGAAGTATCTTGCTTTTCATTTTCTAGAACAGTCTGTACTGGGTATTTTCAGAAAGAGTGTGAAGGCTCCTAGCTCGGACCCCAGCTATTTTAAAACATTTTTTTTATTGAGGTAAAATTCCTATAACATAAAATTAATCATTTTAAAGTGAACAACTGCAGCATTTAGCACATTTATGTTGTGCAACTACACAAGGACTCATTTTTATTTCCTTTCATAAACCCTGGTTAAAATGATTAAATATTACCGTAGGATATATACAGACAGGCCTTGAAAGCCTGAGGCACTGTGAGATGTTGGTTATTATTATTGCGTCATTGTTTAACAATGATCCTTTTCATTTGTGAGTCCCTTTTTCTTTTTAGAGTACTTGGACCCAGATTGACACTTTCTCGGTTATTTGTCCATGGCATGTAGATCAGCCATTCATCATCGTTTTGTCAGCGCTGGATCCTACTTCCTCAATTGGAAGAAATACAGGCTTTTAAAGCTTGCTGGTCACTGATGGCTGCCCTAGGCGGCTCAGCACTGCATATTTTGCAGGGCTTAGGTCAGAACAACCAGCTCCTTCTTCATTTCCCACCTCTTCTCCTCCTCCCCCAACCAGCTCTCAGAATGGGCGAGGGATGAGGCATTTTGGCAGACAGAGGGGACTGAGAGAAATGTCTTATCTCAGCCTCAGATGAGCCACAGCAGTTGGCAAAGTGAGGCTGTGTATTTACTCACCAAGGTAGTGGCCACCAATTGGGGTTCAAGTCAGCTCTGTGGCTTACCACCTATGTGTCCTTGGGCACATTATTAACCTCTCTGTGCCTCTGTTCCCCTCTCAGTGAGACAGGGAAGAATAACTGTATACTTCATAGAGTGGTTGTGAGATAAAATATAATCGTGGAAGTAAAAACTTAAAGCAATTAGTAGAACATCTGGTACTCAAAAAAAAAAAAGTACTCAAAGACATTAGCTCTTATGATTTTTCATCGTCACCATCATTCTGATTGGCAAAGGCAGCGAGCTGCATATCTCAGTCAATCAGGGTCAGCTTATCCACCTAGCACTGGCAGCAAATTCAACTTGTATTTGTGGTAGAGGTTCTCTCTCTCTTTCTGCCTAAGATGGTCCCAGCCTCTGTGAAAACAGGCTGGAAAGTGAATCCTGAGAAGGGAATCTAGATCTCTAGTGAAACTGGATTTTGAATAACCCTGTTCCCTATAAGTGCCAGAATGGTAGCAAAAAAACCCTCTTCCAGCAGCCTGGCCACCCCAAAAACCATGCCTTGGGTTGGGTAGAGCTCAGAGTACAATCAATGCCTTCTAGGAAGGCACAGATCAGCTTGAGTCTGTCTGTCTTTCTAACAGAAGCAAGCAAAACCAGTGTCTTTTGTAGTTTCTTACCAACTTATTCCACTTTGAGGAACTGATCCCTTAAGACTGGGAACTGACTTCTGGGGTGTTACAAGGACTGACCCTCCCATAAAGCCAGCTCCTCTGTCCTTGAACCCAGCCTCATACAGTCAGATGTTTTGTTTTGTACACCCATCACGGCTTCTCTGTGGAGGCTGTCAGGGGTTAGGGAAGGTCTGGGACTGAGTTTCACTGATTTAGGGTGAAACTCCAGAAACAGGCAACAGCAGCAACTCACCCATGAAGTAGGTGGTGGTCTTGCAAACAGCGCTCCCGAAGATGAAATCCTTGAGCAGGTTGGGGATGAGGTTGAATGGCATGCAGAATAGACAAAGCATGAGATCGCTGACAGCCAGGGAGAGGAGGAAAATGTTGGTGACTGTTCTCATTCTCTTGTTCCTAATCAGCACCATAATGACCAGTGTGTTTCCCAGCACGCTGAGCAGGAATATCAAGGAGTATAAGAGAATCTGCACGGCCGGCTGCCACTCTGCAAGGAGGAACCCGACAAGACGGAGACATGCAGGTGATGACAGCAGAATGTGAAAACCCTAGCCCACCAAGTGAACGCTTATTTCCTGCCGGTTTTTATTTTCAGGGGTGTGCATCACCGAGCCCAGCTCTCCCCATACTTAGATATTTTGCAGAAACAAAGCGAGGAGAGCACAGAGTGATTCAGTTGCTTCTGAAAGGCTGGTCTGTTAACGGATCACTCACTCGGGGAACCACTTTTTCTTAAGAACAAAGCTCCTCCAGTGATTTGCTTTTTGTCCTAGCTGCTAAGCATTATTTCGATTTAATCACTTCTTCACACCGATTTCCCCCAAGGAAAGGCGGCAGCTAGATTGTGAAGCACCTTTTCTGTGATGCTGGTAAGTTCCAGCTTTTACACTTGTACTCCCTCTGGCTCCACTTCAGCTCCTCCTCCCACTGCTTTTGTGCCCCCCAAGTCCTATACATTAATCCCAGCTCTCGCACCATCCCAGACATAGGCAGAATAAGAGCATTGGACTCAGTTCTGCTTTTAGATCTCTTATCCAAACTTCTGAGCAGATGACTTTATCCAGCTTCATCTCACAAGGACTGTGTTCTGTTTTCACAGTCAGCCTTACCTTTGCTGATTTTTCCCACAAACTTAAGATTTTCTGAATTCAGATAACCGCCTCTGACACCTACCTTTGGAAGGATGGGACTGATCCAAGCAGAAAAGCGTCTCATTTTCGATCCCCAGTTCACAGGGGGGAGTCAGGTTGCTTTCATTCATGAGAAGGCTGTCAACCACTTCCATGCTTTCCTGCTGCTTTCCACCAAGTGTTGGCAAGCTGGTGAACGACTCACTCATTCCTCTAATGACTGACCGGAGAGTCTCCCAAATGCAACCTGCTGTGGAGAGGCAGGGGGGTAGGGGGAGTGATTGCCAGGTGTGGGCTCCTGCAGCCATTCTTAAAGGCGACTGGAGTTCAGCACGCTCAGGCCAGCTGGGCAGGCATTTGCACTCCTGTCTTGGAAAGAGCAGCTGATGCGAGCCAAATCCGCTCCACCTCCCAGGCCCACCCCATTCCTGGGCCAGCCGTAGGGCCCTGAGCACAGGCAGCCTGATTGCGAGTTAACCCTTCCCGGAGCGTCGCTGCTTTTCTGCACACGTGCATACACACGTGGACACACACCTACAGGGACACAGTACCTCTCTCCTCTGTATAGGAACCTGTCACCATCCCAGACATAGGCAGAATAAAGCTCAAACTGGCTGTGTGAGACAGGAGCGATTAACACAGCAACAGACACCGATATGCAGAGCATCAAGACTAAAGGACACGGAGGGACTGTGTTTCTACCTCCTTATATAAAAGCAATTAGTGCCTTTTAGCTTTGGACCATGCCCAGCAATGTGTGTGGATATAACTGCTGGCTGGTTGTTAAGTTGTTACCAACCACAGGGTTATTTCTTGTGGTCTCTGCCCCTGGTTACTGAAAGGAGGGGGTGCTCTGGCTGTAGGTGCTCGGATCCTTAATATAGAAAACACTTAGTAAGATTTTCCATTCATTCGTTTACGCATTCGTCCATTCATTTAGCACATGTTCATTGAGTGCCTACCGCTTGCCAGGTACTTCTCTAAACATATAAGCAAATAATGAACAAGATCATTTCAGATGTGTAAAGCACCACAGAGGAAGTCAAGCAGGAAGGTATAATGGAGAGGGATGATGGATTGTGTGTGTGTCGGGGGGTGTTGCTAGTTTAGATGGGATGGTCAGGAAAGGCCTCTCGCAGGAGGGGACCAAGATTGGAGAGCTGGATGACAAGGAGCAGGAAGGCTTATGACAACTGGGGAAAGCCTCTTCTAGGCAGGAGGAGCAGTCTTTTGGGCAGAGGTTACAGCAAAGGCCCTGGATGGGAATGAACTTGGCCTGTTTGAGGAATAGTTAGAAGTAGGAATGAATGAGGGGCCAACGGTGGGAGATGGGGTTAGAGATGGGGACCTGGCCAGGGCTCTGGGCTTTCTGTGAGGCTTTGTGGTGCTGGCAAGCTCCTCCAGCCCCTTTGTACATGTGGTGTCCTCTGCTGAGAACTTTGGGACAGCAGGTGACAGCAGAGGCTCTATGTTGCTCACAGCTGCTCAGCTGGGCTGAGACCTGATTGAGACCCTTCAGGGGTCCCTCGTGCTTTGACAGCTTTCTCAGCTGACAGTCTTCTGTGTTCTATCTTGGCTGATTCCCGGCTGAACATGGATGAACCGATGGGCATTTTTACCACCCAGGCTTGGGATGTGGGGCTGGGAAGAGACCGATACCTCTTTTCTTTGAAACCACAAACAGCTCATGTTGGAGGCACTTAGTCACAAGAACTAGAAATGTGAGGAATATTGGAGAAGCTTTTAGCAGTTATTAACAGGAAGACAGACCCCAGATCAAGTCCTGGCTTCACTGGTTACCCACTGGCAAATACTGGGCAGGTTTCCTAACCCAAGACTCATTTCTTTCTGTCAAAGGGGGACCAAATGACTTCCCAGATACTTGTTATAAAGATTGATTGCCTCAGGACAGTGCCTGATACACAAAAAGTGTTCAATAAACCATAGATAATAAAAACGATCATTATGATTTTTCCTTTTATGTTTTTGGTTGCGCTGGGTCTTCAGTGCTGTGTGCCGGCTTTTTCTCGTTTTGGCGAGCCGGGGCTGCTCTTTGTTGCGGTGAGTGGGCGTCTCTTGGTGATCGCCTCTCTTGTTGCAGAGCACAGGCTCTAGGGCATGCGAGCTCAGCAATTGTGGTGCATGGGCTTAGCTGTTCCGTGGCATGTGGGATCTTCCTCAACCAGGGATCAAACCCATGTCCCCTGCATCGGCAGGCAGATTCTCATCCACTGGACCACCAGGGCAGCCCCTATTATTTTTCTTTTATACACAAGGATTTGACTAAGAGTGGTCCCATGGTTTGCTGGTGAGAACGAGTGGTGGAATCCCCCTCACCGACCAGTGGTCGCGTCCTTGCTCCTCTTCCTGCAGTGGACAGCTTTCTTCATTATTCTATTTCCTGTAGCCTGTCTGGAGCCAGAACCCTTGTCTCTGCCTCTCCTTCCTGCCTTGGTGCCTGTTGGCTGAATCTTCTCAGTCTGGAGACTGGTATGGACCCGACCCACTAGGAGGGACCCAGAGCAATACTGTCCTGACTTGGGGAGGGACAAATATTCAGATTTTGAGCCTTGGGTACAGCTGAATTTCACTATGCTGCCCTTCTCAGCAGCTGAGTGCTTCAGCTGCTTTAGCTGGGCAGACATCAGCATCCTTAGCAGGTGCTCCCTACGGAGGTTCCTGAGGCCCATCAGCTGCAGCTTCAGCCACTGCAGGGAACCTCTGCCGCGGGTCCAAGAGCAGAGGAGCCAAGGGCTGGTGTCCACCTTCCCTGAACGAGGAGGAGCCTGGGTGCGTGCTAAGTCACTTCAGTTGTCCAACTCTGTGACCTCATGGACTGAAGCCCACCAAGCTCCTCTGCCCAAGGAAGTTTCCAGGCAAGAATACTGGGGTTGCCATTTCCTCCTCCAAGGGATCTTGACCGAGGGATCGAACTGGCATTTCTTAAGTCTCCTGCATTGGCAGGCGGGTTGTTTACCACTAGTGCCACCTGGGAAACCCTGAACTGAAATGGAGCCCAACTTGGAGCAAGTTCTTCCTTCCTCCATCCCTCCCTCCCTCCCTCCCTCCCTTCTGTTGAGTCCTGCCCTAAAGCCACAGGTGCGAGACTTTGCACCGAGGCCACAGAAGCAGAGCCCATAATCAAAGACACCTCCGAAGCTGACTGGGCCCCTTTGTAACCTCGCCCCAAACCCCCTGATAGTCACTAACAAGCTTCCTGACTCCCAACTAAGCAAAGATGCCCACCCACTCCAGTAAACACTCTACAGCGCCCCAACCAGTCACCTAATGCCAACCATCAAGCAGGAATTTTCTTTGTCTTGAGGCTCTACAAATTGGCTATTAACCCACAAAAGGTCAACTCTCCCTGGCCTGTCAGGAGTTGTTGGCCTACTGCGCTTGCAGTGCCCGCTTTATCTCTGCTCTTTGTTCTCAATAAACTCCCTCCTTTCTGAAATGCCCTGTGTCTGGAAATTCTTTTCCAACCCATGTTCAGACTGCCTCAACACCTCCCTTCCTTTTCTCCTTCCTCCCCACCTTTCTACTCCATCTGTTCATCAGTTGGCAGGTAGCAAGTGTGCAGGGGGCTTTCTAGGTGGCTCAGCAGTAAAGAATCTGCCTGCAATGCCGAAGCCACAGGTTGATGCCTGGGTCAAGGAAGGTCCCCTGGAGGAGGGCTTGGCAATCCACTTCAGTATCCTTGCCTAGAGAATACCATGGACAGAGGAGCCTACTGGACTACAGTCCATGGAGCAGAGTCGAACACGACTGAAGCGACTTAGCGCACACGCACACAAGGATGCAGGGGCGGGGGCTGGAGGTTTTGTAAACTCGGAAGGAGTCAGTGTGGCACATTGGAGTGCTGTGCTTTACAAGCATTAGTGCAAATCTGAATCAGCTGAGTTAGTGGTTAAAAACTGGGATCCCCAAGCTCCTTTCCTGGGATTCTGATCCTTCAGCCCCAGGCATGGGCATCTGCATTTTCACCCAGCATTCCTGGTGCTTCAGAGGCCAGTGATCTCAGGGTCACTCTCAGGAGGCTCCCTGGAAGCCGTTACGCCAGTGAGCGTGGGCATCAGACGACAGTAACCTAAGCCTGTTCTCTACCCTGCCACCTCCGCTGTGATCATCAACAACTTAATTGGCTTTTCTGAGTCTCAGCTTGCTCATCTGTAAAATGCATATAGCACAGCACTTCTATAAACAAAGCAACACATGGAAGGCACCTCAGATAGAGCCTGGAACTTAGGGCTGGACTCTAATAATTATTGTCAGTGGAGAAGATTAATCCCAGCGATCCTCTATTTGTCGCTGTTATCACGGCCAGATTAAGGGCTCATGTCTCGAGCACCTGAGCACAGTGCTTGGCATACAGTATGTGCTTGGGAAATGGAAATAAATAAAGAGTAAAACATCAGAAGTGTCAATATTGCATTGCTTATTCTACCCTTTTATATCTCTATCTGAAGAAGGAAATGGCAGCCCTCTCAAGTATTCTTGCCTGGGAAGGCCCATGGACAGAGAAACCTGGTGGGCTACAGTCCAGTGTTTCTAAGAGCCGGTCATGGCTTAGGGACTAAACAATAGCAGCAATATCTCTATCACATCTGTTTTTTTCCTGGCCATCTCTGGATTTTTCGCTCTGAGTTTCTGAGCCAGTGTTACTGTAGAATTAAACTGAAAAAGAGAGAATTCTAACAGGAAACCACAGTGCTTTCAAGGTGAGAGCTGATGCATTTCTCAGGGAGTTAGTCTTTATTTCACTCCTCAGTGCACATTTATTGAATGCCTTCTAAGTGCCAGGCATGGTGCCAGGTGCTGGGGATAACCATGAGCCAACTTGATGGAATCCCGCCCTCAGGAAATTCTCGGTCCACTGCGGGAGACAGGCCATAAACAGATGGGGCAAAATTGAAGTAGTCCTCTTGTCTCAGAGTCCTGTCCCTTAGTTGGGCACAGGCCCAGATGAATTGATAAAAATTGACTAAACTGAGCTGAAAAATTGCCTCCCCTTTCTCTGAAGCACACAGGTTGGGTGCCTTTGGCAAACACTGTCCTAGGAAGACAGAGCATGAGCTATCTTTTCTTTTTGGTTTGTAAATTTTAAAAATTTATTCTTAACTGAAGGATAATTGCATTCCATGTGTTAGTTTCTGGTGTACAATATCGTGAATCAGCTATATGTATACATATATCCCTTCCCTCTTGAGCCCCTCTCTGACCCCTCCCATGCCACCAGCTAGGTCATCACGGAGCACTGAGCTGGGCTTCCCGTGTACACAGCTGCTTCCCACTAGCTCTCTATTTTATACATGGAGTGTATATAGAGAGCTTCCCTAGTAGCTCAGTTGGTAAAGAATCGACCTGCAATGCAGGAGACCCTGGTTCGATTCCTGGATTGGGAAGGGTTAGACTACCCACTCCAATATTTTTGGGCTTCCCTGGTGGCTCAGACAATAAAGAATCCTCCTGTCATGTGGGAGACTTGAATTTGATCCTTGGGTCGGGAAGATCCCCTGGAGGAGGGCATGGCAACCCACTCCTGTATTCTTGCCTGGAGAATCCCCACGGACAGAGGAGCCTGGTGGGCTACCTGGGGTCACGCAACCGAAGCGCCTAAGGGCAGCACTGTGTATGAGAGCATGAGCTATCCATTACCCTTGGATAATGGCCCCTTGGTAGCTACTCCCCAAATTGTTCTCCATCTTTAGAAACAATTGTTCTAAAACACCTAAGATTTGTTTGTATTTTTTCCTCATTATAACTGAATCACATGCTCCTTGCAAATTTTTTTAAATAAAGAAAAATAGATAAGTGTAAATATCACACAAACATAATTCAGGACCCCACTGATTGAAACACAGTCCAGAAGCCAGAGATAGTTAACAGGTAATGGCAGGTTGAGGATTCCCAGTTCTTAGGGCAGCCTGACATTTCTTCAAGTTCTCTTGCCTCTGCTCTGCAATTTCCTCTCTCTGCTGCTCAAATGTCACTGTCTAAATTTTTTATTCCTCATCCTCTTTCCAAACCCAGCCACACCGCTGCCTGCCGGCTAGGGTTTTTCTCTTTTCCTCCCTGTAACCATCTCAGACTTCTGGAAGTGCCTGACAGGGACTCCGCTCCCTCCTCACCCTGTGCTGGTCACGCTGGGTTCCTCAGGTCGGGGAGCGGGGCGTGCTGAGGTCCTGGTACAACCCTGCTGCCCTCAGAAGACTGTGTGTGACCCCCCTGAAGGGAGTCTTCTCCCCCTTCTTGAGAAGTCACAGTGGATCTTTTCTGATAAGTGAAAAACCCCTCCTCACTACAGAGAAAGGGGAGCATCATGTCTGTGTCTGATGAAGCTGTCACTTAGCAAGTCATGGCTGGGTTTGGATAAGTAGCTTTTCTGTCTTTATTTCCTCACCTTAAAATGGGTTAACAGAGGTAATGCCTACTTCAGAGGAATGCTGGGACATTTCGCATCACAGTGTGTTTAAAGTGCACAGCCTAGTGTTTGGCATGTCGTGTGTGTGTGCTAAGTCCCTTCAGCCATGTCTGACTCTTAGCGACCCTCTGGGCTGTAGCCTGCCAGGCTCCTCTGTCTGTTGGATTCTCCAGGCAAGTATACTGGAGTGGGTTGCCATGCCCTCCTCTTGTTTGCTCCCTGTGTCTGAGTCTGTTTCTGTTTTGTTGTATTCATCCATTTGTTTTATTTGTCTAGATGCCACATGTTAAGTGAAAACCTGCAGTATTTGTCTTTCTCTGACTTACTTCACTAAACATAATACCCTCCAGGTCCTCCGTGTTGTTGCTAAATGGCAAATTTTCATTCCTTTTTATGACTAGGATAATTTGCATGTCTTTTATTACCAGAGACACTCCATATTTTCCATGGTTTATTTACTAGTTGTATTTCTTCTTCTGTCACTTGTGTAAACCTAGGAGAAGCCAGAACATTTTTTATGAATGGTTTATGTGCTTTGCCTTTTTCTTTGTTAAATCAGCAAATATTTATTGAACACCTAGTATGTGCCAGGAACTGATGTAGGTACTGTTCACAGCAGTGAGTAAAACAAAGTCCCTCCCTTAACTGAGCTCCCATCCTAGTGAGGCACACACACAAACATGGAGGCAAATAGAGCACATAATATCAGGTAGTATGTTAGTTCTTTGCAGGGAAACAAAGCCAGATTAGGGGATGCAGAAGGATGGGTGGCCAGAGAAGGTCTTTCTGAGGTGGTGACATCTGAGCAGAGATCTAAATGAACTGAGTCTCATGACTATCTAGGAAAGGAACATTCCACATAGGGTATTTACTGCCACATTAAAATGTTTTTCTCATCACTTGACAGGAAAGCTACCTAAAAGAGTTGACAGTGATATCTCATTTACAATTTACTGTCATAAACTGCTTTGTGTAGCACAGACTACGTCCCTTCTCCCTCTTCTTATATATAATTGGAGCTCCAATTTTTAATTGGGTGCATGGCTGCCTAGAATTTATGTTATATATTTCCAGGTTTCTTTGCAGTTACACGTAGTTCTATGATAAGGTCTGGCCAGTGGGAAATAGGCAGAAATGAATATGCAGCTCCTGAGAAGTATCTTTGCAGAGAAGGAGCATACTCTTTTCTTTCCTCTTCATCTTTCCTCTGACTAGAATGAAGATATGAGCACTGGAGCTGAAGCAGTCATTTTGTACCCAGAGACAGGTGGCAAAGTTGAATGTAGCTGAAACCTGGATACTAACAGAAACGTGGATCCCTGATGGTCTTAGAATTTATATACTAGCTAGCCCTGGACTACTTCCAAACAAAAATAAATTTATTTTATTAAGCCAGTTTTTTGTTTTTTTGTTTTTTGTTTTTTTTTTTTTTTTGCCATTTGCAAGGTAATCCTAACTAAAACAGTGTGGGTCGAGCCTGCATATTTAATTGATGACCTTTTCTCACGTGATTCTTCAACTGCACTCAGGGTGCATCATGGGAGCAGTCATTCTCATGCTCATATTTTCCAGCCCCTAGTGGGTCTGATTCCTTCCCTCCTAGTCAGGATCTATCGTTCTTCAGGGCCCAGCTGCATCCTGTCTCCAAACGGCCTTCTCCAGTTTACAGATCTCATGGCTCTGCCTTTTCTTTTAACTGCCACAGTCCTTTTCACTGATCCCATTCATTGGGACTCAATCAAATGGCCTTATTCTTTCGCAGGTTGAAGATAAATTTCTGCCCCGTAACTTCACGTCTCTCCGTCTCCACTGCTCTGTCCTGGTCCATGTGACCCTTAACTCAAATCCCTACCTTCCTTTTGACTTCTCTCATCTCTTTTCCATATAAAAGGAAAGGGTGGTTTTCCTTTTGTCTAGAAAAGTGGTGGTTTCAAAACAGAGGCAGATTCTATTATCTATCTAAAACTCTCCAGGCCAGTCCCGAATGGATAGACTCCGACTCTCCCTGGCTTCATCTTAACTCTTCTCCACCCGCTCCCCGACTCTGTGTGAACCACATGCACTTTCTTCTCCCTCCTGTGCCATGCTTCCGGCCCACTCTCTTCCCCAGCACTTTGCCCACATTGTTCTCTCTGCCTGGCTGTTCTTTCTGCCTGTTATCTCACCCTTACTAATCCCCACCCACTGATGCCACCTTCACAGGGAAATCTCCCCTGGACCGAGACTAAAATTTCCCTGTTGGATGATTGTACAGCCCACAAGTCTCATCTTTCACTTACTACACAATTACTGTGGTTTGTGATGTTACATTTGTGTGGTTACTGGATCATCATGGATCTCCCCACTAGCCTGAAGGTCCACAAAGTCCAAGGTCATGTCTTTTTTGCACATTGCTATAGTAACTCCTCAATCAAAGGATCTGGCACTGTTCCTCATAGAACCTCAAGAAGTAATAATTATCTTTTACTAGGGTTTCCTTTTTGCAGATGAGGAGATAAGTTGCAAAGAGATTGGAAATATAGTATCAGTATTCAGACCCAGGTAAGATTGGTGCCAAGACCTACACTCATTTCATTCCACAACTACAGTGAAAATACCACCTAACAATTCTCTGAGTCTGATGAGAGCAGGGATCAACAATTGACTAACTCCCATCTCATCTGGTCCTCAGCACAGCTGGGAGGGGCTGTGGGTCATTAAGGGCATGACTCTCAGAATGGAATTTCATGGTGGATCACAGTCACTGAGTGAGATACTCAGCAAGAAGACAGAATAAGCTTATAATTTTCCCACCCTCCCTTGGGATCTCCCAGGACCACTCAGAGCAGGACATCCAGAGATCAGCATGCCAGGACCCCTGCATGTGTCTTTACTATCTCATCTCCATGATCTGGCCTCAGTCAGACTCCACCTTTGACCTTCATGATCTGAATTTCCATATCCTCATTCATGAAGTGCTGATTATCATGGGAACCTCACAGGGTCATGAGACAATCCCATGGGATGGGGTATGTGTATGAAAGTTCTGTCTAAACTCTGGAGAGATTGTGTGAGTGATTAAAACACCATTACTGAGCATGAACTCTCCCTTAGGTGCTTCATTCTACCATTTCTATTCCTCACATACCCTGTGAGGCGGCTTCTATCATTCCATTTTACCCATGAGGGAACTCAGAGTCGTAGGAATTAGATCTGCTGCTCCTCCTTGGAGTGGCCCCCAGTTACGTGCCGGAGTTCTCACGCAGAGGCACCTGCACGCCATTCTCCTAGCTGCCATTCCTCCCGGGCCTCTATCACTTTACCTCCCATCCTAGTTCCACTGTGAACATGTGCTACCCATGCAGCCACTGGAACCCCACTGTGAGGACACCACTGGTCATGGAAAGGACAGTGTTTCCATTTGACCCAGCAGTGGCCAGTGCTTGGGCCAAGGTGGGAAGCCAACACCCAAATGGCTCTGTTTGGATCAGAACCTCAGAAAACCTCCTATGAAAACTGTTCATCACCTCCAATCTCGAATCCTGTCCAACGGCTGCCCTGACCCTCCATCTCCCCTTCTCCCACTCTCCTGCTGTGCTCCCCCACCCAAAGGCCTTTCTCCTCCCAGAGATAAAAGATCATGGCCCCCAGAGATCTTAGTGGCTGCAAAGAGCTGAATGCGCCTCCCTGAGGTGGTGGGAGGTCTGTGACCAGCCTCTGCCAGCTGAATGTCCTACTCCCTTATTGTCATTCTTTTGGAAGGTGTTCCAGTTATGCCAGCTGCTGCACACCATTAGGTCACTAAAAACCCAAGGTTCACATGCCTCAGAGGTGTGGGGCCCCAGCAATACTGCCCTTCCGGGAACCTCTTAGAGAGCTGTGCCTGTGGTATCTGCTCCACCCACATGTCCACTTGCTATTTGGGGATTGTAACAGCTACTGAATCCATTAAATGGCCCCAAAGTGAAAGCCGTCGGAAGCACAAGTGGCTTGAAATGTTTAAGCACCATAACACTGATCTGGCCTCATTACTGCCAAAAGTAGGGTCAGCACAGAACTCTTGATCTCAGCCCTCTTCATGGCCCAATACACTATAGGAGAAATGGCAGATTTAAGAATTTAAAAGCATCATTTCTATGCTTGTCAGTAATAAAAGCTTGGATTGGAAATTCAGTTATCTTAGAATGGCACTGGTGGTCACAGCATACTTACAGTACTTATACTTCCAGGCTCAAAGCTTACTCTGCGGTGATGTAATTTGCCTTCCTTCTGGCTCCTCAGATGAGGGTGGGTGTTCTGAGCTCCCTGAGGGCAGGGCCCTGTAGGACACATTTGCTGCAATTATATCTCCAGCTGTTCCTGCAATATTTAATGCATTGTAGACGGTGACTGCAGCCATGAAGTTAAAAGACGCTTACTCCTTGGAAGAAAAGTTATGACCAACCTAGACAGTATATTCAAAAGCAGAGACATTAATTTGCCGACTAAGTTCCGTCTAGTCAAGGCTATGGTTTTTCCTCTGGTCATGTATGGATGTGAGAGTTGGACTGTGAAGAAGCTGAGCGCCGAAGAATTGATGCTTTTGAACTGTGGTGTTGGAGAAGACTCTTGAGAATCCTTTGGACGGCAAGAAGATCCAACCAGTCCATTCTGAAGGAGATCAGCCCTGGGATTTCTTTGGAAGGAATGATGCTAAAGCTGAAGCTCCAGTACTCTGGCCACCTCATGCGAAGAGCTGACTCACTGGAAAAGACTCTGATGCTGGGAGGGATTGGGGGCAGGAGGAGAAGGGGCCGACAGAGGATGAGATGGCTGGATGGCATCACGGACTCGATGGATGTGAGTCTGAGTGAACTCCGGGAGATGCTGATGGACATGGAGGCCTGGCGTGCTGTGATTCATGGGGTTGCAAAGAGTTGGACACAACTGAGCAACTGAACTGAACTGAACTGACTGAAGCATTCACTAAATGACTACTGGATAAATGCATGAACAGATGGAAGGATTCAATATCAGTTCAGTCGCTCAGTCGTCTGACTCTGCGACTGCATGGACTGCAGCACGCCAGGCATCCCTGTCCATCACCAACTCCCGGAGCTTTCTCAAACTCATGTCCATCAAGTCAGTGATACCATCCAACCATCTCATCCTCTGTTGATGTCATTTAAATGACTGATGCTGGGAAAGATTGAGGGTAGGAGGAGAAAGGGCGACAGAGGATGAGATGACTGGATGGCATCACTGACTCAATGGACATAAGTTTGAGCAAACTCCAGGAGATTGTGAAGGACAGGGAAGCCTGGCATGCTGTGAGTGAACAACAACAACAACAAATGTCATTTTACCGTTGTTATAGAAAGAAGAATGAAGAAAATTTTGGAGTCTGAAGCTGTGAGGTTTCCAGACTAGACGGCATCATCTTCCTTAATTTTTTTGTGATATAACTGTTTTGACAACTCAAGTCTCTCGAATGAAGGGTTCTTTCCAAGTCCTTAATAACATAGCAGCAACAACAAAAGCTATATAATAGCTAACAGAGATTGACTTCTGTTTCATGAGCTTTATAAACATTGACTCATGTAATCCTCACATTAACCCCTGAGGGAGGAACCACTATGAGCCACGTTTTCCAGAGAGGCTGAGCAACTTCCCCGAAGACCAGAGCAGAAAACGAATGCTTCCCACTAAAGTTGTTCCTTACCTTCTTTGGTTCAGAAATCCTCCTTTAGAAATCTGAGGTTACGAGTTTCCACGTAAGGGAAAAATGTGCACTCCTCAAAACACACCGTGGTGCAGTTTCAAAAGTGTAGGAACCTGCCAAAATCTACTCATAAACTGTAGATTAATAACCAGTGTGAAAGTATCCTGAGGCTCTGGAATCAGACACTCCCTGTTTCTTTCTGTTTTTAAAAAGTATTCATTGTTAATTGAGAACTAATACTGGAATACATGTTCTTTAGTGAAAATCCAAATATCAGAATGTGTGCTTAATTGCTCCATCTTGTCTGGCTTTGCAACCCCGTGGACTATAGTCCACCAAGCTCCTCTGTATGTAGGGATTCTCCAGGCGAGAACACTGGAGTCGGTTGCCATTCCCACCTCCAGGGGATCTTCCCAACCCAGGAACTGAACTCAGGTCTCCTGCATTGCAGGTGGATTCTTTACCAGCTGAGCCACAAGGGAAGCCCAAGAATAATTTAAACTACAAACCAGCCATCAGAGGTAATATCTAAATTTCCTTTGACCAGTTAATTCCAGGTCCCTTCTTAGAAGTAACCATTGCTACCAGTTCACTTTATATCCACTTCCTACACATTAAATATCTATCTATGTATCCATGGAAGTTACTTGGTATGGCTGTATGTTATCTCGGAATCTGCAAGAGCTATATTGTATTGCATCTTTTTTCCCCTGCAACTTGCTTTTTTTCCCCCTCACTTAAGAATCATCTTGGAGGTTTTTCAGCCTATGGAGATTGGCTGCTGTATCTTTTTAAGCTACTGTGTAGTATTCCACAGTGTGGACATAGCACACTATTACCCTTTTCTTACTAAGTGACTTTAGATTGTTCCTAGATTTTTACTCTTACAAAGTTGCAGTGAATACATTTATAAATACTTCTTAAGCATGTAAACAGGTGTTTGTCTTGAAGAATACCAAAATTCTGGGATTAGTGGGTCATAGAATATGTGCATTTTTTGGAAAGTGACAGTGCTAATTTGAACCCCTCTTAAAAATGTACACAATCCATTATTTATTCACATTCAATCATTACCTTTTCCAGTCATTTCAGTTTTCCCTAATGTGAGAGGTGAACAAAGGTATCTTGTTTTATTTTGCAGTTTCGATTACTAGTGATGTCGAACATCTTTTTGTATTCTACTAATCTGGTTTTAGAAAAGGCAGAGGAACCAGAGATCAAATTGCCAACATCCGCTGGATCATGGAAAAAGCAAGCGAGTTCCAGAAAAACATCTATTTCTGCTTTATTGACTGCCAAAGCCTTTGAC
>SJXQ01002355.1:203949-273634 GCA_006408695.1 Aepyceros melampus
GGAAATCTGGTCACGCCACATCTCTGGGTCCCCCACAGCTCCCAGCCATGGGGCCGGTGGTCCTCCAGGTGCGAGCCGCCAGGGATGAGCCTCCCTCCCCCGCCGCTTGGGCCTCAGGGACGCCCGGCGGCCTGCAGCTCAGGGCCGCTCTCACCCACAGGAGCCGGAGCCTCCATCTCAGGCCACTGTCGCCCCGACCAGATCCCCCCGGGTGACGTCGGCGGGCGACGACCTCACTCACTGTAGTAATTCACCAGCAGGTTTGGGGCCTAGAGCTCATTCCAAAGGCAGTTTAAGGAACTAAACGAAGAAAACACAGTGACGCCTCTTCCTAGCTTGAATTTTAGGACCAAGTGAGGCTGTGTGTCCCTGATTGTCATTTCTCATCCCTGTTCTGGCTACACTCCTTCCCTCTGACACAGAACACCCAAGTCCACCTCTCCTGGCCCTGATGCTGAGAACCCTGTGTGCGCACCTCTCTGCAGAGCCTTTTTCTGATGCGCTCACCTCTGGTGCCCAATGGGCTCTGTTGAAGTGGAAGATTGAAGACACAGAGGCGGCTGGGCACCTCAAAAGGCTGAGCTGCAGGGCGAATGCGAGCAAGGGGGAACCTGCATTTCTCCATCTTCAGCAAGGGGGTCTTGCCCGAGGGTCTCCCCCCAGTGTCTTGGCTGACTTCCCACAAAGTAACAGGAAGTGAGCCAGAGGCACCTCCCCAAGGGAGCGTCAGATCAGCGACTGGAGCCCTGGCTCTGAGCAGCGTCCTGGGTTCTGAATCCAGAGTCGCTGCCCTGGTGGCCTTCTGTGTGCCTCTAACAGCTCCGTTTACAACCGAATCAGACCAAGTCTGTATTTTCAGAAGCATCCAAATGCCATCACAGCGAGACGTGGCCAGCATACCAAATGGGGTGGGAACGGGGGACACGGCCCACTGGAAGACGACTCTTTATTTCACGTGCGTAAAATAACGAGGCTTTCAAAACCGGCTCCAATTTTCTTGAAAAGTAATAGAGTTTGAGGCGACGTCAGTGGAGGGATTAATCAGGACCACCAGGTATATTTTGTCGACCGAGGTAAAGAAACAAAGCGGGGAGCAGGTGTCTCACGGTGCACACGTGGGGAGCCGGACGGACAGCGAGAGCGGCGCGGCAAGGGTGCGCGGGGAGCGAGAGGAGATCATGGGCTCCGTGTAACGGATCAGCGTCCTTAGATATAGAGAATCCGACAAAGAAACACGGACACACAACCGAGGGAGAAAACAGGCAGGCAGTTGAAGATATAAATGGGCAGTAAGCACGTGGAAATACTCTAATTCCTTAGGCACACAGTTCTGATGAAGACAGAAGTGATCCCCTGTGTCCATTCACACTGATAGACATGACGGCGGTGCCCATGAGCATTTCAGAAGAGGTCAAATGCGCGCACAATTCGCCCAGACTTCATGAGACCATAAACCAGGACAGCGTTTCTGAGTGATACTTTGGCAATCGCTGTCAAAAGCCGTATGAACATCCATACTTTTTTACCTGGAAACAGCGCACTGAAGAACGTGCCCTGCGTGACGGCAAAATCACGCCCCAGACGCGGGCGCGCGGGGCTTGGCGCGCAGCCCTCGAGCGTGCGGCGGCAGGCTGGCGGGAGCCGCGCCCGCTGGGCGGCTTTGTCGGGAGTCCCTTCTATTTACTGTCGCCTGCGCTCAGCGGCGGAGCTCGCCGCGGCCTGTGCTTCCGGCTCCTCCTGCTGAGGCCACAGAGGAGGAACAAATAAGTGCATCATGAAGCAGCAGGTCGTGGTCGCGCCACGAAGAGAAACGGAGAAAGGAGAAGAGACGGGGAGACGAGCGCGAGCCAGAGCGCTCGGGGGCGCAGGGACAGCAGCGCAGACCGCTCGGTGGGCCGGCAGTCTCAACACCCAGAAGGGCCGTGAGGGGCGGAGTGCAGGACGGCGGCAGAGCTCGCGTGGACACCAGCCCTGAACAGGAGGAGACGCGCTTCCCGAAGTGCTTCTTTGCCTCTGGGGATGGGATGGCNTGGCAGATTTAAGAATTTAAAAGCATCATTTCTATGCTTGTCAGTAATAAAAGCTTGGATTGGAAATTCAGTTATCTTAGAATGGCACTGGTGGTCACAGCATACTTACAGTACTTATACTTCCAGGCTCAAAGCTTACTCTGCGGTGATGTAATTTGCCTTCCTTCTGGCTCCTCAGATGAGGGTGGGTGTTCTGAGCTCCCTGAGGGCAGGGCCCTGTAGGACACATTTGCTGCAATTATATCTCCAGCTGTTCCTGCAATATTTAATGCATTGTAGACGGTGACTGCAGCCATGAAGTTAAAAGACGCTTACTCCTTGGAAGAAAAGTTATGACCAACCTAGACAGTATATTCAAAAGCAGAGACATTAATTTGCCGACTAAGTTCCGTCTAGTCAAGGCTATGGTTTTTCCTCTGGTCATGTATGGATGTGAGAGTTGGACTGTGAAGAAGGCTGAGCGCCGAAGAATTGATGCTTTTGAACTGTGGTGTTGGAGAAGACTCTTGAGAATCCTTTGGACGGCAAGAAGATCCAACCAGTCCATTCTGAAGGAGATCAGCCCTGGGATTTCTTTGGAAGGAATGATGCTAAAGCTGAAGCTCCAGTACTCTGGCCACCTCATGCGAAGAGCTGACTCACTGGAAAAGACTCTGATGCTGGGAGGGATTGGGGGCAGGAGGAGAAGGGGCCGACAGAGGATGAGATGGCTGGATGGCATCACGGACTCGATGGATGTGAGTCTGAGTGAACTCCGGGAGATGCTGATGGACATGGAGGCCTGGCGTGCTGTGATTCATGGGGTTGCAAAGAGTTGGACACAACTGAGCAACTGAACTGAACTGAACTGACTGAAGCATTCACTAAATGACTACTGGATAAATGCATGAACAGATGGAAGGATTCAATATCAGTTCAGTCGCTCAGTCGTCTGACTCTGCGATGCATGGACTGCAGCACGCCAGGCATCCCTGTCCATCACCAACTCCCGGAGCTTTCTCAAACTCATGTCCATCAAGTCAGTGATACCATCCAACCATCTCATCCTCTGTTGATGTCATTTAAATGACTGATGCTGGGAAAGATTGAGGGTAGGAGGAGAAAGGGCGACAGAGGATGAGATGACTGGATGGCATCACTGACTCAATGGACATAAGTTTGAGCAAACTCCAGGAGATTGTGAAGGACAGGGAAGCCTGGCATGCTGTGAGTGAACAACAACAACAACAAATGTCATTTTACCGTTGTTATAGAAAGAAGAATGAAGAAAATTTTGGAGTCTGAAGCTGTGAGGTTTCCAGACTAGACGGCATCATCTTCCTTAATTTTTTTGTGATATAACTGTTTTGACAACTCAAGTCTCTCGAATGAAGGGTTCTTTCCAAGTCCTTAATAACATAGCAGCAACAACAAAAGCTATATAATAGCTAACAGAGATTGACTTCTGTTTCATGAGCTTTATAAACATTGACTCATGTAATCCTCACATTAACCCCTGAGGGAGGAACCACTATGAGCCACGTTTTCCAGAGAGGCTGAGCAACTTCCCCGAAGACCAGAGCAGAAAACGAATGCTTCCCACTAAAGTTGTTCCTTACCTTCTTTGGTTCAGAAATCCTCCTTTAGAAATCTGAGGTTACGAGTTTCCACGTAAGGGAAAAATGTGCACTCCTCAAAACACACCGTGGTGCAGTTTCAAAAGTGTAGGAACCTGCCAAAATCTACTCATAAACTGTAGATTAATAACCAGTGTGAAAGTATCCTGAGGCTCTGGAATCAGACACTCCCTGTTTCTTTCTGTTTTTAAAAAGTATTCATTGTTAATTGAGAACTAATACTGGAATACATGTTCTTTAGTGAAAATCCAAATATCAGAATGTGTGCTTAATTGCTCCATCTTGTCTGGCTTTGCAACCCCGTGGACTATAGTCCACCAAGCTCCTCTGTATGTAGGGATTCTCCAGGGAGAACACTGGAGTCGGTTGCCATTCCCACCTCCAGGGGATCTTCCCAACCCAGGAACTGAACTCAGGTCTCCTGCATTGCAGGTGGATTCTTTACCAGCTGAGCCACAAGGGAAGCCCAAGAATAATTTAAACTACAAACCAGCCATCAGAGGTAATATCTAAATTTCCTTTGACCAGTTAATTCCAGGTCCCTTCTTAGAAGTAACCATTGCTACCAGTTCACTTTATATCCACTTCCTACACATTAAATATCTATCTATGTATCCATGGAAGTTACTTGGTATGGCTGTATGTTATCTCGGAATCTGCAAGAGCTATATTGTATTGCATCTTTTTTCCCCTGCAACTTGCTTTTTTTCCCCCTCACTTAAGAATCATCTTGGAGGTTTTTCAGCCTATGGAGATTGGCTGCTGTATCTTTTTAAGCTACTGTGTAGTATTCCACAGTGTGGACATAGCACACTATTACCCTTTTCTTACTAAGTGACTTTAGATTGTTCCTAGATTTTTACTCTTACAAAGTTGCAGTGAATACATTTATAAATACTTCTTAAGCATGTAAACAGGTGTTTGTCTTGAAGAATACCAAAATTCTGGGATTAGTGGGTCATAGAATATGTGCATTTTTTGGAAAGTGACAGTGCTAATTTGAACCCCTCTTAAAAATGTACACAATCCATTATTTATTCACATTCAATCATTACCTTTTCCAGTCATTTCAGTTTTCCCTAATGTGAGAGGTGAACAAAGGTATCTTGTTTTATTTTGCAGTTTCGATTACTAGTGATGTCGAACATCTTTTTGTATTCTACTAATCTGGTTTTAGAAAAGGCAGAGGAACCAGAGATCAAATTGCCAACATCCGCTGGATCATGGAAAAAGCAAGCGAGTTCCAGAAAAACATCTATTTCTGCTTTATTGACTGCCAAAGCCTTTGACTGTGTGGATCACAATCAACTGTGGAAAATTCTGAAAGAGATGGGAATACCAGACCACCTGACCTGACTCTTGAGAAACCTATATGCAGGTCAGGAAGCAACAGTTAGAGCTGGACGTGGAACAACAGACTGGTTCCCAATAGGAAAAGGAGTATGTCAAGGCTGTATGTTGTCACCCTGCTTATTTAACTTATATGCAGAGTACATCATGAGAAACGCTAGGCTGGAAGAAGCAGAAGTTGGAATCAAGATTGCCGGGAGAAATATCAATAACCTCAGATATGGAGATGACCTGACCCTTATGGCAGAAAGTGAAGAGGAGCTAAAAAGCCTCTTGATGAAAGTGAAAGAGGAGAGTGAAAAAGTTGGCTTAAAGCTCAACATTTAGAAAACCAAGATCATAGCATCTGGCCCCATCACTTCATGGGAAATAGAAGGGGAAACAGTGGAGACAGTGTCAGACTTTATTTTTTGGGCTCCAAAATCACTGCAGATGGTGACTGCAGCCATGAAATTAAAAGACGCTTACTCCTTGGAAGAAAAGTTATGACCAACCTAGATAGCATATTGAAAAGCAGAGATATTACTTTGCCAACAAAGGTCCATCTAGTCAAGGCTATGGTTTTTCCTGTGGTCATGTATAGATGTGAGAGTTGGACTGTGAAGAAGGCTGAGCGCAGAAGAATTGATGCTTTTGAACTGTGGTGTTGGAGAAGACTCTTGAGAGTCCCTTGGACTGCAAGGAGATCCAACCAGTTCATCCTAAAGAAGATCAGTCCTGGGTGTTCTTTGGAAGGAATGATGCTGAAGCTGAAACTCCAATTTTGGCCATCTCATGTGAAGAGTTGACTCATTGGAAAAGACCCTGATGCTGGGAGGGGTTGGGGACAGGAGGAGAAGGGGACAATCAAGGATGAGATGGCTGGATGGCATCACGGACTCAATGGACGTGAGTCTGGGTGAACTCCAGGAGTTGGTGATGGACAGGGAGGCCTGGTGTGCTGCAATTCATGGGGTCGCAAAGATTTGGACACAATTGAGCAACTGAAATGAACTGAACTGAACTGAATCATTTGTGTTTTTTTTTCTCTTGTGAATTACCTGCTCATTTTTCTATGCATTTTCTTCTTGCCATTGGTTTATGAGCTCTCTCTTATATTCTGATACTAAACATTTGTTAACCATGTTATAAGTATTTTCTCCCCATCTATTTATTGTGATTGTAATTGACATACCTGGCTTAAAATCCTGGCACCAACAGTGACTTCTGGATGACTTGAAAAAAATATTTACCTCTCTGAGCCTGCAAGTCCTCACCTGTGAAATGAAAGTGCCATTTACCTTTAGGGCTGTTGTCAGGATTAAATGAGATAATGATCGAAAATGCTTGATTCAGTGCCTGGCATGCAATAAGTGCTCAAATAAGTGCTTATGTAAATATTATGAATATTCATTGCTAATATTTAAAAGATTCCTCGATGAATGAGCAAAACAATGCCTACCTTCAAACTTTTACCCAGTGGTTCTAGGGTTTTCACCTGTTTTCTACAGGAAGACAAAAATGAAAGTCTGAAAGATCTTTTAGGATGAATGGTGCAAAAGCATCACATCGGAGTTTTGTTTATAACTTCTATAATAGGTCTGTTTTATTTTCACGTCCAGCCAGTGTTGTAGAAATCAAACTGTTATCACAGCAAGGGAAAGCCTGAACAGAAATAAAATTGTTTTTATTGAAAAAACTGTTTAAAGCAGATGTATAAAAACATTTTTCACAGCAGCTCAAAAAGAGCAGAGACATCCTGTCTTCTTACTGCTGTGACGCCTGCAACGTTACTGTTCTTAAAACTATTCATTTATGCCTATAGATCAAACAGCTGCTCCTCAATCTGAATGATCATAAGACTATCTGTATCCAGCTCATGAATTTGATTCCACATATCCTCTGTCCCAGCTCCTCTATATGCTTCTAGCATAGGTAGGACAGGAATAACTATTTCCTCCAAACTTCCAAATTAACAGAAGTTCTGAGGCAAAGACATCTGTGACTTTCCCAATCTGACTCAGAGTCCACTCCTAGGCACCTGTATCCCTCTGTCAAACCATGTTCAAGTCAAATATATAAGTCTTTTCTTCAGTAAATGGGCTCTAATGTGTTTCTTATGAGCAGAAATTCTACCTTTGGTCTGTGCATCTTTAATACCTGCCTAGCATGAAGGCATACATGGATGGATACGTGTCATACATGCTAAAAAGTGGTACCCAGGTCTCCATAAACCATATGGAGCGCTTTTCTAGATGTATTAGCAAAATTTTTTAATGTCTGAACTGATCATATGGTATAAAAGGCTTTGGGGGATGTGTGTATAGAGTTTTCTGAAGTTTAGAATATGTATAGATTCATATGGGCTTCCCAGGTAGCTCAGTGGTAAAGAATCTGCCAGTAATGCAGGAAAACACAGGCTTGATCCCTGGGTTGGAAAGACACAATGGAGAAGGAAATGGTAGCCCACTTCGGTATTCTTGTCCCTGAAATCCCATGGACATGGGGGCCTGGTATGCTACAGTCCGCAGGGTTGCAAAGAGTCAGACATAGATTCACATATTCACTGCCACAGTCAAGTGACAGAAATATTCAACTGTCGCTAAAAATTCCCTCTCATTGCTTTTTGTAGTCACCTCTTCCCTTCCCCAACCCCTGGCATCTCCTGAGTCTAATCTCCATAACTAACATTTTGTCTTTCATGAATGTCATATAAATGGAATTATACAGTATGAGCCTTTGATATTCTTTTCTTTCATTCAGTGTACTGCTTTGGGGGTTCATTCTTGTTATGTGTATCAATAATTTGTTCCTTTTTTTGGACTGAGAAATACTCCTTTGAGTGGCTGAACCACAGAGACTTTATCCATTCACCATTAGACTGCTTCAGGTTTAGGACAACTATGAATAGAGCTGCTGTGAACACTGAAGTTCCCTGGCATCTCCTGAGTCTAATCTCCATAACTAACATTTTGTCTTTCATGAATGTCATATAAATGGAATTATACAGTATGAGCCTTTGATATTCTTTTCTTTCATTCAGTGTACTGCTTTGGGGGTTCATTCTTGTTATGTGTATCAATAATTTGTTCCTTTTTTTGGACTGAGAAATACTCCTTTGAGTGGCTGAACCACAGAGACTTTATCCATTCACCATTAGACTGCTTCAGGTTTAGGACAACTATGAATAGAGCTGCTGTGAACACTGAAGTCCAGCTTTTTGTGTGAACCTAAGTTTTCATTTTGGAGAAGGCAATGGCACCCCACTCCAATACTCTTGCCTGGAGAATCCCATGGACGGAGGAGCCTGGTAGGCTGCAGTCCATGGGGTCGCTAAAAGTCGGACACGACTAGCGACTTCACTTTCACTTTTCACTTTCATGCATTGGAGAAGAAATGGCAACCCACTCCAGTACTCTTGCCTGGAGAATCTCAGGGATAGAGGAGCCTGGTGGGCTTCTGTCCATGGGGTCACACAGTCAGACACGATTGATGCGACTTAGCAGCAGCAGCAGCAAGTTTTCATTTCTCTAGGGCAAATTCCCAGGAATGGTGTTGCTGAGTCTTATGGTAAGTGTATATTTAACTTTTTAAAAAATTACTGGTGGAACAAGATGGCGGAGGAGTAGGTGGACCTAGAGTACATCTCTCTCCATGGATACATCAGGAATATAGCTTCAGACACAGAAGTGCATGCAGAACACCAGCTGAGAGCAGACAGGAGTATCTGCCCAGCACAGAAGAATATATAGACCCATGCAAAACTCAGTAGGATGAAGGAATTAGGGGGAAAAACAAGAGTGATAGTAGGACTGGAGGTGGAGGAACTGAGGCAGGATTCCAATCCCCACATCAGGGCAATTGTCTGAGTCAGAGGAGAAACATTTAAGGTTGAGAGTGAAATCGCTGATCTGTGGCAGCCTAAATGGAATGAGAATCAGTCCCTGCCACAGCCATACATACCCCAGACAGGGACGCAGATCCCCTGGAAGGTGCAATGACTGGGAGCTGGAGTTTAGGGATTGTGGAGCAATCCCAGGATGAGGGCTGCTGTTGACTGTGGAGAGACGGATCAGGGGGATGTGAAGGGGGGGTTGTGGTAGGAAATACCTGTGGAGGAAAGCCGGGCAGCAATGAAAGCAAGGTGATATTGCTGAGTTGCGTGTAGTGGGTGGAGCCATTACCCTAACCTCTCATCCCCCACACGGCAGCATTGGCAGCTGACCAATAGAGAAGCTGGCCCATCAAACCCCTGACGCACTGAACTACAGAGTAGGACCCCATCCAGGGTGCCCCTTTAAGGATCTGATGCATTGATCTACAGAGTAGGACCTCAGCCAGGGGGGGCCCCCTCTATGTGCCTGACACGCAGAAAACAGAGACGGACCCCAGGCAAGGGAGCTAAGTGCCTGTATGGGTGGAGCTACGGAGAAAGACCGGCCAAAGATACCTTCTGATCACCAGCTACAAGAGGCTCGAAAAAAGACTCTGATAGGGCCATAACTTCTGTAGTGGAGGCAGTCCATGTCCCTGCACACTTGACGCTGCCAGGGTCCCTGCAAGCCAAGCAGCTGTGTCTCCTTCATGCTCAACTCTCCCTGGGGCAGAGCTGTCACAGGAGAAAAAAGTCTTGCATCTATGCGCATAGGGTTGCTTCGATAGTGTCCAACTCTTTGAGGCCCTGTAGACTGTGGCCTGTCAGGCTTCTCTGTCAGGAAGGGAGGTTCTCAAGGCAAGAATACTGGAGCGTATTGGCCATTAGTGGTTGCCATACTTTTCTAGAACACTGTATTTCCTGCTGCCCTAGCTGCCAGCTCCCCTGAGTACCTGGTGTCTCCAGAACCCCTGCAAACCCAAGCAGCTGCACCACCTCCGTATCTGGCCCTCACAGGGGCAAACTCAAGTTCTCCAGGGCAGCCTCAAGAGCAAACCCCAGTGGATGACCCACATGCAGAGGTGGAAATAAAACCACAATTGAAACCCAGGCACAGTGTGACTAAGGAAGAAGACCCAAAACCTTCCCACCAGCTGTACAAGCTGCAGATTAAATCCACACGATCAACTAGGCAGACTCTGTGTCTATGGAATATATAAAAGGTCATGGAGCTCCCACAAAAGAAAATGCACTAGTCTTGATAGCTGTGGACATTGAAGGCAAGAACACAGAGCAGTAGAACCAGATGCGAATCTGAGCTGCCCCCAAAGCAGGTACAGAGATCAACACAGTGTTGGAGGGCATCCTAGGGAGATGAGGTGAACTGTGACTCCCAGCGAGGGAGAGGATTCTAATAGCACTGATTCAAGAAAAAACATTTATTACTTTCATCTTTTGACTTGTTCTGTAGACTGTTTGGATTTTCTTTTCTTTTTTCTTTTCCTTTCCCCCCACCTCTGTTTAACTGTCGATTTCATTGGCACTATGAAATCTACTTAAGCTTTTGAGTTTGGTTTTCTTTTTTTCCTCTGTCACATTTTTTATTGTTGCTATAAACTTCTGCCTCTACGTTGAACTTTTGTAGTTTTCCTTTCTCTCTCTCTCTCCCTTTTTTAAATTTTATAAACCTATTATTATTCTCTCTACATTTATTCCTTTGTTTGCTTTTCCTACTGTTCTTTCCCCCTTGCAGTTAATCTTTAATGTATATAAATCTTTATCTACCTGTATTTAACTTTGCATGTCTATTCTTTCTCTCTTTTCTTTCTTTCCTTTCCTCTCAACATATTTGTTAGTTTTATCTTCATTGCTTTATTCCCCACTTGGCACCTTGCTTTAGTTTTGTTTTCCAGTTTGTGCTTTAGTTAATTTTGTGCTGGTAGACATAATTTTTGGTTTCCTTTGTCCACTGGGTCAGTCTATTGTACTTTAATTTTGTTGGACTGCTTTAATTTTGCTTGTGGGTGTATATGCATATGTGTGTACTTAGCCACACTTTTTATTGTTGTTATAAACCTCTGCCTCTACGTTGGGCTTTAGCAGTTCTGTGGCGTTTTTCTTCTGTTTTTCCTTGTTTTTCTTTCTTCTTCTTTTTTTCTTTTCTCTTTTTTATAATTTTAATTTCTTAAAACCTATTGTATTTTTTCTACATTTATTCCTTTGTTTGCCTTTCCTACTGTTCTTTTCTCCTTACAGTTAATCTTTAATGTATATAAATCTTCTTCATTTACCTCTATTTAACTTTGCATATCTATTCTTTCTCTCTTTTCTTTATTTTTTAAAAATTTTATTTTAAAAATTAATTCATTTATTTTAATTGGAGGCTAATTACTTTACAATATTGTAGTGGTTTTTCTCACACATTGACATGAATCAGCCATGGGTGTACATGTGCCTCCCATCCTGAATCCCCCTCCCACATCCCTCCCATCCCATCCCTCATGGTTGTCCCAGTGCACTGGCTTTGAGTGCCCTGTTTCATGCTTGAACTTGGACTGGTGATCTATTCACATACAGTAATATACATGTTTCAATGCCATCCTCTCAAATCATCGCAGCCTCACCTTCTCCCACAGAGTTCAAAAGTCTGTTCTTTATAGTAATGTCTCTTTTGCTGTCTTGCATACAGGGTCATCATTTCCATCTTTCTAAATTCCATATATATGCATTAATACACTGTACTGGTGTTTTTCTTTCTGGCTTACTTCACTCTGTATAGTAGGCTCCAGTTTTATCCACCTCACTAGAACTGATTCAGATGTGTTCTCTTTAATAGCTGAGTAATATTCCATTGTATATATATATCACAGCTTGCTTATCCATTCGTCTGTCAGTGGATATCTAGGTTGCTTCTGTGTCCTAGCTATTGTAAATGGTGCTGCGATGAACACTGGGGTACAGGCGTCTCTTTCAATTCTGGTTTCCTCAGTGTGTATGCACAGCAGTGGGATTGCTGGGCCATTGCATGTCTATTCTTTCTCTCTTTTCTTTCTTTCCTTTCCTCTCAACATATTCATCAGTTTTATTTTCATTGCTTTATTCCCCACTTGGCACCTTGCTTTAGTTTGGTTTTCCAGTTTGTGCTTCAGTTAGTTTTGTTCTTAATTGGTAAATATAATTTTTTTCTTTCCTTTGTTTGTTGGGTCAATCTATTGTACTTTATTTTTGATGGACTGTTTTCACTTTGCCCATGGGTGTATATGTATATGTGTATATTCCATTATTTTAATTATTATTTGCCTGATTTTGTAACTGTCATTTGTCTGAGTTTCATCTTTGGTTTCTCATTTTTGGATATTTGTTTTAATCTCACTAATGCCATAACAAACCACTTGTAGAGTCTTCATTCCTGACCAAAGATCAAGCCTATGGAGTGGGAGCACTGACTCCAAGACCCTAGACTACCAGAGAACTAACCCTAGGGAGTATCAAATAGTGAGAACTCACACAAAGGAAACCACTTGAATATAAGACCTGGCATCACCCATCAACCAGTAGCACCCTGTCAGGACACCTCATCTAAACAACAAACAAAACAAAAATACAAACCCAATCACCAGCAGACAAGACTACCACCTCATTCAGCCTTGCCCAACAGGAGAAAAACAAACAATTAAGAATTTGCACAAACCTCACCCTATACAAAGCTTACACAATCCACTGGACCAAGCTTAGGAGGGCAGAAATCAAAAGGAAGAAAGAATTCAACCCTGAAGCCTGGGAAAAGGAGACCTCAAACACAATAAGTTAAAAAAAAATAATGAAAAGGCAGAGAAATACTGCACAAATGAAGGAACAAACTAGAAACACAGAAGTCCAAATAAATGAAGAGGAAATAGGCAAACTACCTGAAAAAGAGTTCAGAATAATGATAGTAAAGATGATAAAAAGCCTTGAAAACAAAATGGAGAAAATGCAGGAATCAATGAACAAAGACATAGAAGAATTAAAGAATAAACATACAGAGACAACACAATTATTGAAATTAAAAACACTCTAGATGGAATCAATAGCAGAATATCTGAAGCAGAAGAATGAACCAGTGAGCTGGAAGATGCAATGATGGAAATAACTTCTGAAGAGCAGAATAAAGTAAAGAGAATGAAAAGAACTGAAGATAGTCTCAGAGACCTCTGGAACAATATCAAGCATACCAACATTCAAATTATAGGGGTCCCAGAAGAAGAGAAAAAGAAAGGGTATGAAAAGAATTTTAAAGAGATTATTTCAAGTCTTTTTGAAGAGTTGAAAATTTCCCCAACATGGAAAAGGAAATAGTCAATCAAGTCCAAGAGGCACAAAGAGTCCCATACAGGATAAACCCAAAGAGAAACACTCCAAGACACTTACTAATCAAATGAACAAAGACTAAACACAAAGAAAGAATATCAAAAGCAGCAAGAGAGAAGCAACAAGTAACATACAAGGGAAACCCCATATGCTTAACAGCTGATCTTTCAGCAGAAACTCTGCAGACCAGAAGGGAATGGCAGGATGTATTTAAAGTACTGAAAGGGAAAAATCTACACCAAGATTACTGTACCCAGCAAGGAGCTCCTTCAAAATTGATGGAGAAATAAGAGGCTTTTCAGATAAGCAAAAGTTAAGAGAATTCAGTACCACCAAACCAGCTTTACAACAAATGTTAAAGGAACTTATATAGTTAAGGAATACAAGAGAAGAAAAAATATCCACAAAATCAACCCCAAACAACTAAGAAAATGGGAATAGGAACATATATATCAATGATTACTTTAAATGTAAATGGCTTAAATGCTCCAATCAAAAGACACAGACTGGCTGAATGGATACAAAAACAAGACCCATATATATGCTGTTTACCAGAAACCCACTTCAGACCTAAAGACACATATTGCCTGAAAGTGAGAGGATGAGAAAATATACTCCAACAAATGGAAAGCAAAATAAAGCTGGAGTAGCAATCCTGTATCAGACAAAATAGACCTTGACATAAAGATTACAAGAGGTAAGGAAGGACACTACATAATGATCATGGGATCAATCCAAGAGGAAGACACAAAAATTTTAAATATCTATGCACCTAACATAGGAGCACCTTAATACATAAGACAAACACTGACAAACATAAAAGGAGAAATTGACAGTAACACAATAATAGTGGGAGAGTTTAACACCCCACTCACATCAACGGACAGATCATCAAAATAGAAAATTAATAAGGAAACACAAATCTTAAAGGATACATTAGATGAGATGGATCTCATTGATATCTTTAGGACATTCCATCCAGATGAAAAAAGAATAGCCCTTCTTCTCAAGTGCACATGGAATATTCTCCAGTATAGACCACATCTTGGGTCACAAATCAAACCTCATTAAATTTAAGAAAAGTGAAATCATATCGAGCATCTTCTCCAACCACAATGCTACAAGACAGATATTAATTACAAGAAAAAAACTGTAAGAAACACAAACACATGGAAATTAAGCAACACATTTCTAAATAATCAACAGGTTACTGAAGAAATCAAAAGGGAAATAAAAATTTTTCTAGAAACAAAGACAATGAAACACAACAACTCAAAACCTGTGGGATGCAGCAAAAGTAGTTGTAAGAGTGAAGTGTATAGCAATACAATCTTAACTCAAGAAACAAGAAAAATATCCAATAGACAACCTAACTTTACACCTAAAACAACTGGAAAAAGAAGAACAAAAAAACACCCAAAATTAGTAGAAAGAAAGAAATCATAAATATTTGAGCAGAAATAAATGAAAAAGAAGTGAAAGAAACAATAGTAAAGATTAATAAAACTAAAAGCTGGTTCTTTTGAGAAGATAAAGAAAATTGACAAACCTTTAGCCAGATTCATCAAGAAAAAATAGAGAGAAGAATCAAATCAACAAAATTAGAAATGAAAAGGGAGAGGTTACAACAGACAATGCAGAAATACAAAGGACTATAAAAGACTATTATGAACAACTATATGGCAATAAAATGGATAACCTGGAGGAAATGGACAGATTCTTAGAAAAGTTCAATCTTCCAAGACTGAACCAGGAAGAAATAGAAATTACGAACAACCCAATTAAAAGCACTGAAATTGAAGCTGTGATCAAAAATCTCCCAAAAAACAAAAGCCCAGGACCAGATGGCTTCACAGGAGAATTCTATCAAACACTTAGAGAAGAGCTAATGCCTACCATTCTAAAACTCTTACAAAAAACTGCAGAGGAAGGAACACTTCCAAACTCATTCTTCGAGGCCACCATCACCCTGATACCAAAACCAGACAAAGACAACTCAAAAAACAAAAACTACAGGCCAATATCACTGATGAACATAGATGGAAAAATCCTCAACAGAATTTTGGCAAATTAAATTCAGCAACACATCAAAGTGCTCATACACCATGGTCAAGTTGAGTTTATTCCAAGAATGCAAGGATTCATCAATATATGCAAATCAATCAATGTGATAAACCATATTAACAAATTGAAAGATGAAAGCCATATGGTCATCTCAATAGATGCAGCAAAAGCCTTTGACAAAATTCAGCACCCATTTATGATTAAAACTCTTCAAAAAAGAGCATAGAAGGAACCTACCTCAACATGGTAAAGGCCATATGTGATAAGCCTATAGCAAGCATTATTCTCAATGGTGAAAAATTGAAAGCATTTCCCCTAAGATGGGGAACAAGACAAGGGTGCTTATTTTCACCACTATTATTCAACATAGCTCTGGAAGTCCTAGCTAGAGCAATCAGAGAAGAAAAATAAATAAAAGGAATCCAGATCAGAAAAGAAGAAGTAAATGTCTCACTTTTTGCAGATGACATGATGCTGTACATAGAAAACCCTAAAGATAGTATCAGAAAATTACTAGAGCTAATCAGTGAATTTAGCAAAGTTGCAGGATACAAAATCAATACACAGAAATCACTTGCATTTCTATATAGTAACAATTAAAAATCAGAAAGAGAAATTAAGGAATCAATCCCATTTACCATTGCAACAAAAATAATTAAATATCTAGGAATAAACTTACCTAAGGAGACAAAAGAACTATGTGCAGAAAATTATAAGACATTGATGAAAGAAATCAAAGATGACATAAACAGATAGAGAGATATTCCATATTCCTGGGTAGGAAGAATCAATATTGTGAAAGTGACTATACTATCAAATGCAATCTACAGATTCAATGTGATCCCTATCAAATTACCAATGGCATTTTTCACAGAATTAGAACAAAAAATTCACAATTCATATGGAAACACAAAAGACCCCAAATAGCCAAAGCAGTCTTGAGAAAGAAGAATGTTGGAGGAATCAACCTTCCTGACTTCAGATTATATTATAAAGGTACAATCAAGACAGTATGGTATGGCACAAAAACAGAAACATACACCAATGGAACAAGATAGAAAGCCCAGAAATAAACCCATGCACCTATGGGTACCTTATTTTTGACAAAGGAGGCAAGAATATACAATGGGGCAAAGACAGCCTCTTCAATAAATCACACTGGGAAATTGGACAGCTTCATGTAAAAGAATGACATTAGAACACTTCCTAACACCATACACAAAATTAAACTCAAAGTGGATAAAGACCTAAATGTAAGACCAGAAACTACAAAAGTCTTAGAGGAAAACAGGTGGAACACTCGATGACATAAATCAAAGCAAGATCATCTATGACCCACCTCCTAGAGTAATGGAAATAAAAACAAAGGTAAACAAGTGGGACCTGATTAAACGTAAAAGCTTTTGCACAGCAAGGGAAACGACAAGCAAGGTGAAAAGACAACCCTTAGAATGGGGAAAAATAATAGCAAATGAAACAACTGATGAAGGATTAATTTCCAAAATATACAAGCAGCTCATACAACTCAATGCCAGAAAAACAAACAACCCAATCAAAAAGTGGGAAAAAGACCTAAACAGGCATTTCTCCAAAGAAGACAACAGATGGCTAACAAACACATGAAAAGATGCTCAACATTGCTCATTATTAGAGAAAAGCAAGTCAAAACCACAATAAGAGTCAAAACCTCACACTGGTCAGAATGGCCATCATCAAAATGTCTACAAACAATTAATGCTGGAGAGGGTGTGAAGAAAAGGGAACACTCTTGCACTGTTGGTGGGGATGTAAATTGATACAGCCACTATGGAAGACGGTATGGAGATTCCTTTAAAAAACTAGGAATAAAACCACCATATGACACAACAATCCCACTCCTAGGAATATACCTTGAGGAAACCAAAATTGAAAAAGACACATGTATCCCATTGCAGTACTATTTACAATGGCTAGAACATGGAAGTAACCTAGATGTCCATTGACAGAGGAATGGATGAAGAAGTTGTGGTACATATACACAGTGGAATATTCAGTTCAGTTCAGTTCAGTTGCTCAGTCGTGTCCGACTCTTTGCGACCCCATGAACTGCAGCACGCCAGGCCTCCCTGTCCATCACCATCTCCCAGAGTTCACTCAGACTCACGTTCATCGAGTCCGTGATGCCATCCAGCCATCTCATGCTCGGTCGTCCCCTTTTCCTCCTGCCCCTAATCCTTCCCAGCATCAGGGTCTTTTCCAAGGAGTCAACTCTTCGCATGAGGTGCCAAAGGACTGGAGTTTCAGCTTTAGCATCATTCCTTCCAAAGAAATCCCAGGGCTGATCTCCTTCAGAACGTTACTTAGCCATAAAAAGGAACACATTTGAGTCAGTTCTGATGAAATGGATGAACCGAGAGCCTATTTTATAGTGAAGTGAGTCAGAAAGAGAAAGATAAATATAGTATTCTAATGCACATATACAGAATCTAGAAAAATGATTCTGAAGAATTTATGTACAGAGCAGCAATAGAGAAACAGACATAGAGAATAAACTTATGGACATGGGGAGAGGGTAGAAGAGAGCGAGATGTATGGAAGGAGTAACATGGAAACTTATATTCAGTTCAGTTCAGTTCAGTCACTCAGTCGTGTCCGACTCTTTGCGACCCCATGAATCGCAGCACGCCAGGCCTCCCTGTCCATCACCAACTCCCGGAGTTCACTCAGACTCACGTCCATGGAGTATATGATGCCATCCAGCCATCTCATGCTCAGTCGTCCCCTTCTTCTCCTGCCCCCAATCCGTCCCAACATCAGGGGCTTTTCCAATGAGTCAACTGTTCTCATGAGGTGGCCAAAGTACTGGAGCTTCAGCTTTAGCATCATTCCTTCCAAAGAAATCCCAGCGCTGATCTCCTTCAGAATGGACTGGTTGGATCTCCTTGCAGTCCCATATGTAAAATAGATAGCCAGTGGGAATTTTCTGTATGGCTCAGGAAACTCAAAAAAGGGCTATCAACCTAGAGGTGTGGGATGGGGAGGGAGAAGGGAGGGAGTTTCAAGAGGGAGGGGATATATGCATACCTATGGCTGATTCATGTTGAGGTTTGACAGAAAACAACAAAATTCTGTAAAGCAATTATCCTTCAAAACAAAATAAATTAAAAAGAAAAAAAATTACCAAACTATTCTCCACAGAGCCTGTTATCAAGCATTCTTACCTTTGTACCATAAAATCTTTTAAGAAAAATCCATTCTTTTTTTTCTCCCTCTCTCTTGGGATAGGACCCCTCTCCCAGGCTCCCTTATCTAATTTCCTCTCCCTGTGCTCTTCAGAATCCTGGGTACCTCGCTGAACTCCACGGCTTGAGGGGGCAGGAGGCAGCCATCCACAGGGGCATTGGAAGATGCACCCCACCCCGACCCCAGCCTCTCCCTCATGGCTTTTGAATGTCTTCCCTTCCACAGCACCAGAGTCTACCTTTCACCCTTGTTAAAAAGCAGATGGCCAGGGTTGGTACACAATGGACTCTTATCAGTCATATTTTTCTTAGAACAAACCATATTCATGGTTTTCCCAAGTATGGATGTGGTATGGGAAGTAGAGAAACCATGGGAGAGGGTGTGGTGCCAGGCGTGGAGCAGTTATTAGGAGGGACTCAGAGGAAGATAGAGGGTTCCCTGCTCGGAAGGCCATCAGCCCTGTTTGTCCGAGGCACCTTAGCTCCCTGACACTCTGACTCTTAGTAACGGGAGGTGTGGGGGCAGTGTTGCCCCACACTCCACCCTCTCCTTCTCTATAATCTTCTACCAGTTCTCCCCTCTCATTTCACCACAATGAACACACGGCAACTGGTTCCTTGTGTGCAACCTTTCATATTGTGTGATTAGTACAGAGACCCAAGCTAGACACTTTTAGATTAAGGGATTTTGAAGTCCCAAGTACAATAACATCTCACATCACAGCTTCATTCTTCAAGTTTTAATTATGTACTGTTCTAATTTGACACTAAGCTCATGATAAGAAGGCAGGGGAATCCTGAAATAACACAGGCTATAAGATGGAAGATGGTCCGGCTCCCCAAAACTCTGGAGGAAGCACCACGGCCTCTTAAAATAATCTATGTGGCATATTTCAAGCCTCATGCTCTTTATCTGTGATTTTAAACACTGCCTGACAATGAGATACAATGATATCAGACTTCACAGCCACAAATCATGATGTTATTTGAGTTGTTTCACTTTCAACAAACTTCACAAACACAGGGGATGGAAAGAAAAGGCTCTTTCGGTCTTTCTCTCTTTGTGAAATCTTGACACAATGCAGCCCACATTCTTCTAATGGGCCTTTGGCCAACATGGCGGGGGTGCCATCTGTCAGTGGAACTCACCCTAGCGTTGGTCGCTGTGAAGCCAGAGGGCCACGTGGGCCCAGGGCTGTAGTGCTTGCTCGCTGGAGGCAGGGCTTCAGGTAGGTCTGCCCCCGCCCTTGCCCCCCATCCCCGCCAACTCTCCTGCCCTGCTGGCCGCCTCCTGGACTGGCCTGCTGGGACTCTGTCACTTCAGCAAGCAGACTGTTCATAGGCTCCGTAGCTCAGCGGTCAGCGTGTTGTGGCCCCTCCTCCACTGATGGGGTAACAGGCACACCAGAAGCTCCTTTGCCCCTCAGCTGGGCTTTTCCCTGGGGCCGCCTTTTCCCTGGGGCTTGTAGACTACACAGCAGTGAGGAGGGAGGACCAGTGTGTGGGGTTAGGGTATTTCCAAGGGTGATGAGTCTGATGGGGTCACAACACAAAATCCCCTAATGTAAGAGATGGAGAAGGGATTTGGGGGCTACAGAATCTACTGTACGCTCCTGCCATTCTGTATGACCTTGACAATGAGGAACCAGAGAAATGGTCTACACCATTCTCTGCTGAGTCTTTCCGGCATGGGTGAAACTCACTGCTTAACAAAGGGGAAAGGTGACTCTTAAAATGTGTGCTCTGAACAATAAGCTAAAGCAGGGATCAGCAAACTTTTTCAGTGTAGCAGCAGATAGTAAATATTTTTGGCTTTATGAACTATGTGTTCTCTGTTGCAACTACTTAGCTCTATCTGGAGCATGAAGGAAGCCAAGACAATACGTAAACAGATGGGCATGGCTGTGTTCCAATAAAACTTTGTTGATGAAAACAGACAATGGACTGGCATTTGCCCACGAGTGGATCATGATTTACTGACTGCTCACTAAAGAGGTGGAGATGGCAGATAAGCCAGAAAAAGCTTCCAGATCCCTATCCTATCAGCTTTGGATTACTTATATTTAGTGTGTTGGGTGAGAGAGAAAGAAATACGTATCTTATTTAACAGCTGTTTTGTGAGGTCTCTTTGTTACAGCAGCCTAGCCAGTCCTTGCTTGGCTCACGCCCTTACTTTATTTAAAACTTGTGCTTGAATGCCATCTTCTCAGAGAGACGTGCCCTGACCATCTTATCTAAAGTAACATCTGCCAACATCCTGAGCTCCTTGACCTGCTTGATTTTTTAAATGTATTGTTAGGAAAGGAAAGTGGAAAGTGAAAGTCACTCAGCTGTGTCTGACTCTGTGACTGTATTCTGCTAGGCTCCTCTGTCCATGGGATTCTCCAGGCAAGAATACTGAAGTGGGTAGCCTAACCCTTCTCCAGAGGATCTTCCCAACCCAGGGACTGAACCCAAATTTCCTGCATTGTAAGTGAATTCTTTACTATCGGAGCCATCAGGGAAGCCCATTGTATCTGTTACTATATAAATACTTTAAATAATTATTTTACTGCCTATAAATCCAAGTAAGTTCTAAGAGGGCAAGGAAATTTCCAATTTTATTATTGTATTCACATGCCTGGACAAAGCATAGCACATACTAGGCACTGGATGAATATTTGATGAATGAATGAGTGAAGAAATGAATAAACTTAACAGAACTGGAAAGCTCAAAATATGAGAGACCAAATCAAGTTTCCAAACTTTTTTTCATCTATCCTCCATCAGCAAAAATTTTTTGAGCATGTACACCAACTACAGAACTATTTGTTTCTCAATTAAGTCAAAAATTCTAAAGGATAAGAAGAGAAGAAGAAATAGAACTTCCTAGTTATCGATGAATTGTTTCATGCATCTGCTTTGGAGTCCAGTGAATTAGAGATGGTGGTAAGAGAAGACCTAGATAGACGTTAACACTGGGGATGAAAAAAGAATAAATCAAGCAGTGAATTTACTGGATCCTCCAGAAGATCTTTGAGGGCACTGTCTTTGCTCAAATCTTTCCCAGTGTTCCCTCTCACCCCAGTGAATGGCTTGAGGGGCTGATCCTTCTGAACAACCAGTGTAGAATCTCAGGGATGACCCCAGCATGAGATAACAAAGGCATATGTGCAGGTTTTAGGACCAACTGGAAAATTGTATACTTTTTTTTAGTGCAGGCACTTGGGAGTGGGAATGGTCCCCTTTTTCTTTATTTTTTTTCTCTTTTCTCCTTTAATTTCCAAATTTCTGGAGTACATATGTGCTACTTTAATTTTAAATAGAGTAGCTCCCAATTTATTTATCAAACACAGTCCATTTGCTAGGCATTATGCAAAGCTGGGAATTGAGAGAAAAAACAACATTCTCAATATCTGGGAAGCACAACCTCCCTTTTAAATGAGAAAAAAAAGCAGGAGGAAAGCACACATACGGAATGATTCTTTATTGCTTCCAGAGTCTAGTGAGCATCTGTAGGGCACTAAATATTCTCGAGCCTAACCTTGGTGTCAGCACTGCAGGACCAGTGAGCAGCTGCTTGCTGCCTTAAGTATTTTCCTTGCTAGCCTCTTGGGCCCTTCCCACTCCTGTCTTATTTGTAATTTGCCTTTTGCAGGAACTGACTTTTCAGCCCATTCCAGCCTTATCTCTCTTCTAGCTGCATTGAGAGGGGCTTTATTTGTAATTAACATTTTCAACACGGTATCTGTGTCCTGAATATCTTTCTTCTTTGTTTTATTAAACTGGATAGGCTAACACAGGTGTTTTCATCTTTATTAATATATTGAAAAACAGCTTGCTTGTTATAATTCCTTCTTCCCAGGACTCAGGTGTGAGTCCCTGGGGCCTGAGACAGACGGCAGACCATGGACGCGACCATGGGATCTCATTGTGGGTTCAAACTCTCCCTTTATGCTAACGCTGCTGAGCTTGGATTACATCTGCCCACTTGACTCTACCTGGGAATGAGAGTTTTCCCAGAAGTCTCTCCTGTTCCTCATGCTAATCAGGTCTCCATACGATTCTCCCCACTGCTCTTCCAAATGTGACTGAAACCCGGAGTAAAAGCCCATGGGAGTGCCCACAAATATACTCGCACACAAGAGTGCTACACAGTTTTGTTGAAATAGATGAGTTTTGCAGTCAGTAGAAGCTGAAATTGAACATGATTTCACCGTATCAGTGTGTGACCTTGGCCAAGGTACTCAACTTTTCTGAGCCTTGGATCCCTTATCTTCATGTGACAGAGAAAAAGGGAAAGATATTAGATTATGACTACTTGCATCCCCTTCCCCCTCCACACACACACACACACACTCCACAAAACAATACCTGAAGTGAAAAAGATTCTTTGCCTACATAATCAGCTATTGGGCTTTGTATGGATTCCACAAGGTGAGAGTTGGAGAGGAATATTAAAGAAACCAGGAGAGACCAGGCTACATTGTTTAAGAAAGATATGAAAGGGCAATGGTGAGCCAGAAGGAAACAAGTAGGAACCTTTTTCGTGGCCAACTACAAGGACATGGGAGTTTTGAAGCGGGGGGTTATATGTGTCATTTCATATCTTCCAAGAAGCAGACACCAAGATGGAAGTAGAAGGACAGAGATTTCTTAGGGAAATGCCTGTGCAATAAAAGAGATAAGAGAGGAAGCAGGAAGAGCAGAAGGGAAGTTTGACCTCTGTGAAGACAGAATGGGAGGGAAGGAGGATTGAGTAAGAGCTCCAGTCTACAGTATAGCTCTGAAGGAAACTTGGCCAGGTGATGGGAGACCCAGACCAAACTGCCCAGGAGTCCTTTGTTGGTCAGGAATGTCTGGGCTCAAGCACCCCCACCGTGCACATTGGCTGGGAGCAACCCAGGGAGGGCAGCAGTGGGTCCAAAGCCCTGTTGATCCTGTGGTGCGTCCGAAGGTGCTGTAGCACCAGGCTTTCAGCCGCAGCAGGTTCGCTCTGGAAGGGAGACTGAGAGGCGTGCTCCCGTATCCGCCAGAGACCACCGTGGAGAGACGGTCCTGCTCTGCGTACCGTCATGGCTGCAGGGCTGATGGTCACTGCTGCTGTGTTACTGTCCTATTTCTTCTCTTGACAACAGCCCAAAACCTCAGGGCTTTAAGCAGCACAACCCTGTTATCTTATAAGCCTGCAGTTGGAAGTCTAAGAAGAGTTTCACTGGGCTAAAGGCAAGCGTTGGCAGGGCAGTGTTTCCTTTGGGAGGATTTAAGAGAGAATCTGTTTCTTGTTTTTTCCCAGACTTCAAATGCTGATGGCCTGTCTCCTCCATCTTCAAAGCCAGCTATAGCAGACAGAAGGCCTTCTTCCATCCCATCACTCTGGCCTTTCTTCTGTACTCACATCTCCCTCCTGCTCTCCTCTTCTGCCTCCCTCTTTGACTTTTATGGACCCATGTCATTACGTTGGGCCCACCCAGATAATTCTAGAAAATCTCCCCATTTCAAGGTTATTAACTTAGTCATATCTGCAAAGTGCTATTAGCTATGCCATCCAGCGTAGTCACAGGTTCCAGGGGTCTGGGGGTGGACATTGTTCTGCCCATTGTGGCAGCTGTGAGTTTTCAGTTCTGATTCTGTGTTCCACTGGAAACACAATTTGTGGAGCCAGCCATTGACAGAGAGGGAAGCAGTCGGGCTGTGAGGCAAATAGGTGAACTCCAAAGGGAGACATTCATCAAGGATTATACAGGGAGTTAATGATGGATACATCTTACAACTCATACTAAAAATAATTTTGTTCAGGTGAAAATGGGAAGAGGATGATCAATTTGAGGACAGAGGTAGCACTGACAGAATTTCGTTGACAAAATAATTTACAAATATAACAAGTTTGGGGGATGCACTCGTCTGAAGTTGTTTCTTTTTGTCCAATAGCCTTTTCCCACAAGGAGGATACATAAATATCATCCACCTAATCAAAATTTCAAAAGAAATCTCTTCTCAATTGTCTATGTAAGAATAAAAATTTTGAGGGAATTCCCTGGTGTTCCAGTGGTTAAGACTCCATGCTCTCACTGCCAAGGGCTCAGGTTCAACTACTGGTTGGGGAACAAAGATCTTAGAGGCTGCATGTTGGGGCCAAAAAATAAACAAATTTAAGAAAAAAGAAGAAAAAAAATCTTGAAATATAGTGAAAAGTTTTGAAAAGGATTGAGTTCTTTGTTTAGGAACAGTAGTTTCTTTTTTCCCCCACTTTTTTATTTGTTTGGAGTATAATTACTTTACAATGTTGTGTTAGTTTCTGCTGCACAATGAAGTGAATCAGTTACATGTATACATGTGCCCCCTCACTCTTGAGCCTCCCTCTTACCACCCGCATCCTACCTGTCTAGGTCATCACAGAGCACCGAGCTGAGCTCCCCGTGTTATGCAACAGCTTCCCACCAGCTATCTGGTTTACACGCGGTAGTGTGTACATGTTAATGCTACTCGCTCAATCTGTCCCTCCCCCTTCATCCCCTGCTGTTTCCACAAGTCTGTTCGCTATGTCTGCATCTCTGTTTCTGCCCTGCAAATAGGTTCATCAGTACCATTTTTCTAGAAGGAACAGTAATTTCATACTTTGGGGTAATTTCATACTTTGAAAATAAAGATTACTGGATGGCCTTCATCAATGTTCAAAATCTTATCAACACCACAGAATTCATAATGGAATAAAAATTTGTGAATATAACGAGTGTAGGAATATTGTTTAGCCATGGCTCTCATCTTACTCAACGTCAAGGACTATACACTAGAGAAAAATGCTGTGGATGTGATAAATGCGAGAAGGCTTTTAGCCAATGCTGAATTTTAGCCAATTACTCTCTATTGAAAAATTCATTTCATGGATAAAGCCTATGAATGTAACCAAAAAGTTTTAGCAAGTGCTCAGACCTTGCCAGGTACCGATGAAATCTGTAAGTTTCATTCCTCCAAGCATGGAGTCCTGACTGTGAGCAGGCAAGATCTTTAGCCATGCCTCCAACCTGGCCTGGTGTGAGAGAATTCACGTTGGAGAAAAGTCCTACAAATGTAATGACTGAAGAAAGTCCTTTAGACAGAGCTCAAACGTCGATCAACATTTCAGAATTCTCATGTAAGTAACGATGGCAATTCATGCATCAAGCAACCCCTATAAATGCAAAGAATGTGGGGACGTGCTTTAGCCTGTGTCACTCTTTACTCATATCAGAGAGTTCTGGGGAGTGAGGGTGGAACTTCCTTTAGGTATAAAGTTCATGATTTAATGTTCAAAAAAAAATTGCAGCAATGAGAAACCTCTGGATTTTGCAGTGTCTTTTGTCATAGTTCCCTGGTATGGACTTCCCTGGTGGCTCAGATGGTAAAGCGCCTGTCTGCAATGCGGAAGACCCAGGTTTGATCCCTGGGCTGGGAAGCTCCCCTGGAGAAGTAAAGGCAGCCCACTCTAGTACTCTTGCCTGGAAAATACCATGGATGGAGGAGCCTATAGATGGTAGGCTATAGTCCTTGGGGTCGCAGAGAGTCGGACATGACTGAGAGACTTCATTTTCATTTTCACTTTGTCATAGTTCAACCTTACTGACAAGCAGGGAATTCTAACTGGGGAGAAATCCAAATTGTGGAGCAAGTGAGTAATTTGAATGCACAGGTTGAAAAGCATGAGAAATGTGAAAAAATCCATTTGTCTATGTAAATACATGGTTTTCATCACCATTTCACAGACAAGGTTGATAAATAAAGCCAAATAGTAAGGAAGACTTTTGTCTTAGAGTCAAAATCAATTGAGGCAGTGGCTGCAGACAAGATGAAATCTTTGTTATCAGGAAAGCCTAGGACATGGACATTTGTTTTTAAAAACCTTGTCTTAATAACATGTATTGCAGGAATTGTGAATGAATTCCTTTAATAGATAAAGTTTTAAATCTATTACAAATGGCTCCGAGGAGACAATGAAGAACGAATCACTCCAAAATGAAATAAGTCCAAGGGAGAGAAGTCCTGATACTTAAGAGGAACTACCATTTTTTGATGACAAGCATAGAAAGGAAGATGCAGGAGCAGACTAGGGGAAACCTGGTGACTTTAGAGGAACCAGCAGATTCACAGTGGTGGTGAGAGTTGACTTATGTGGAGAAGAAACAAAGGACAAACTTCAGGATGGAGATCTGTGGAATCGGAGGGATCTATTTTCTTTGCAATCAGAAAGCATGTCGAGAAGAAAGTGTGAGCAAGGCAAATGAAATGAAGGGCCACAGTCTTGGGGGCAGATTGAAGCAGGGCTTTCATTTAATCCACAGTGATTGTGAACATTGGGGATTGTATTATTGTTTCATGTGAAAGTAATTTAATATATTATGTACATGAAAAGATTTTTTTGTGGGGAAAAAAGTAGAAAACTATTAGACTGCTGCAAGGGGAGAAAAGACTTGTAAATGGAGAGAGGGGCGGGCTAGGGAATGCCGGGTAGCAGAGAGTGGGGTGATGTGGAGAGAGAGAGGAGCTGTTCAGATCCTTGATGAGCTGGGTTTAATTATGGAGACAGAGTCTGTGGGGCTGTGCAATGTAATCCCTCCTTTACGTCCCTACTTTGCTTCCACCCTAATACAACTCCCCTTAAGGATTTGTGTTGCTTTTCAGTGCCACCAGGTCAGATTTGTGCTTCTCTTAAAGTGGTCTTGTTTTATTTGGATTATGTGCAGAAGCACGATTAACGTCTACCTTTTGGTATTATCTGACCAATCAGGGAAGCTGTTTTGGTATTATAAGGAATAAATAAAGCAAGTCACATGGAATTGCTTGTCATACAGCATACTGAGCACCTCATATGTACCTGTCACTATTCTATGTGGTAGGAATGGAGAGATAGGCAGGACTGATATGGTCTTGCCCTCATGGATCTTAATAAGTGGTCATTTTTCTTATCTTCCTTCTCAGGAAGCTTTCAGTTTAGGAGATAAGGAAACCAAAAGGACATTTTGGGTCTCATTGCAACCTTGATTTCACATCTGCATAGACAGACAATCCTCTTAATTAATATGATATCTATTAGTTATAATAGTAATGATCTTGGATAATATTTGTTGCTTGCACTTGAGGAGTTTTTATGTGTGGATGTGTTGAATCTTCTCATCATGCTCATAAAGCTAGGCTCTATGTTACCCCATTCTAAAGATAAGGACGATGGAGCATAGAGGTCTTGAAGCGCTTAGCAAGGGTTTGGCAGACGTGAGATGTAAACCAGATGTTGGCCTTCAAAGCTGCACTCTGCAAAGACACCATCCTACCGCAGAAGGGCAAAGACCTATTCCCTCTGGAGAAACAAGTGTTATCTAATGAGCCTGCCCACGCTGTCCTTAATGAGTTAACTGCTGGACAAATGTTTGCTTTTCAAAAAACAAACCTTAATGCCTTTATCTTTCCAAATGTGTGTAGTGCCGACAAGGCCATTCAGGGAGCCAGGGAACAGAGGCAGGCCAAGGAAGCCTTTATTTACATTCTGAGAAGACAGTTGAGCATTTTTCTTGTCTACAGAAGAATGCTAACTTCTGTCCACAGAGCTTGTTCTGAGTTCCCACCGCTGTTTGTGGCTGCTGCTCCCCACAACTGCTGCCAAGACAGAACTCTCCCCTTCATCCTCAGGACACTGAGACTGACCTGGCTACCAGTTCCAGACAGTTATTTTCTGTGCCAATGCCAGGAGTAATTCTTCAGCAGATTGATGTGCTACTCCTTCATTTGTGGTCCAGGTTTTTTTTTTTTTTTTCCACTGCCGTATTCATTTCTCTTGTGAATGACATACCTTTTCCTGGATTCATTTCTCTCTGCTTTTTTCATCTTGACTCGCTTAGTTTTTTCTTCCTGTTATTCAAGGTTAATAGTGATATTAATATCTTCTGTTTGCACAGTGCTCTCTGAATTACAAATGCTTTTGTTTATTTAATCCTCTTGAGAGTTTCATGCGATTGGGCATTTTATATCCTTTATACAGATGAGAAAACTGAAACTAAGGTATTTTTGGTGATTTGTCCAACATGATGGGAGTGGACATTTGTTGTCCACCTAGCATCCACTTACCCCTTTTCCAACATTGTTCCAATTTTTATTGGCGTCAACTGCCCCATCTTGAGGTGTAAGGTCCTTGTGAAGCTGAGCCAGCCAATGGTTTCACAAATAGCTGTTAGAGTAATACACCACCCGAGCGTCATTGAAAATTGGTCAGTGGCTTTCACAGAGGTGACCAAAGCTCATCCTGGGAGTGATCTACAGAAGGGCTTTGTTTTTACGACCTCGAAGCCTGAGGACCCACAGGAGAAAAACATGACTGAAGATGGAGTTGACTTCGAAGGATTGAAGAGCTAAAGACCGTCAGCCTTTTTATCAGCTGGATCCAGCTGGAAGTTCTGGTTGAGAGAGCTAACACCTACCCCTTCTGACTTATGCCGGGTGAGCTGGTTTGCTGGGACTGAGTCCAGATCACACCCCATGTACTCAAAGTGGCAAGTCGATGTGACCCAGCTCACCTAACTCCACCCTGGTGTGTTTGTCCCTGCTTAGAGTCACCCGTAAAGGACCAGCCATCCCACCCATCTGAGTGTGACTTCCTTATGATGTCACCCCCTTCCTGAACACCCCTAGAACTTTATCTTTATCCTGGCAACTGTGTTTCTACTTGTTTAAGGATCTTCTCTAAGACCTTTTCAGTGACAAAAACAGACTGAAAAATGTCCAGCCTGTAAACTCAAGGTCATTCTTTTTTTTTTTCATTTTGAGTAGAAGGATGACCTTTCTCATTTGTGAGAGTTTCCTTTATCCTTCTGAAGAACTAAAATATAATAGCTAATAGCTTTGCAATAATATCTTCATATTCCCTGAATACCTTAGAATAAATACCATCTAGCTTGGCTAATTGAAATGTGTTCAGGTTCTAAATATTCTCTGTCATTCTTCCTATTTGTAGCAACAGAGATTAAAGAGAAAACAGTAAGAGCTGCCAACATTAGTGATGCTACTTTTTGGATCTATTTCTTTTATATTTTTTTTCTGATTTTTATTACAAAATTAACATACTTCCTGCAAAAATTTAAAGTAGAAAACATAAAATTAAAAACATACTCCCAGCCTTCAATAGCCCTCTTTTCTTAGTTCAGCCCTGAAAAAATAATCACAGAACAAGGAATCCAGAAATATAACAAGTTATATTTGAATCTTTCTAATGACATTTTATACATTTCAAATGTCTTCTTTGAAAAAAGTACATATATGTATGGGCTTCCCTGGTGGCTCAGATGATAAAGAACCTGCCTGCATGCAGGAGACCTGGGTTTGATCCCTGTGTGGAGATGATCCCCTGGAGAAGGGAATGCAACCCAGTCTAGGATTCTTGTCTATAGAATTCCATGGACAGGGGAGCCTGGCAGGCTATATATAGTCCATGGGATTGCAAAAAGTTGGACACAAGTGTGTGACTAACACACACATATATATGCATAGAAAGTATGCCTCTCCCCCATTTTCAAATTTCACTCCCTTACGATAGCAATTGGGTATTTTATACTGTTCTGTGATCATTTTTATTTTTTACTTAGGAATATATGATAAACACTTTCCAGATCAACATACATAGTTCTACCTCATTCTTCACAAAGACTATGTGATTGTCCACTGTCTATTATTTAGATCATAATTTATTTAACCATTTTTCAGTTGATGAGCATGTAAATTGTGTCTGTTTTCTACAGTTATGAACAATAAAGCAATAAATAGCCTCTCATACATTTCTTTATACGCAGAGGCACAAGTATTTCTGAAGTTTCAATTTCTAAAAGTGAAGTTTCTGGGTCATTCTTTTTTAAATGTTGTCAAATAATGCTCTAAAAAAAGGCTTTATCACTTTATTCTGCCATCAAAGTATACAAATGAGGTAATACTAGAGGTAATCAATTTTTTTTTCATTTTTGCAGACAATAGGTAGAAAATAGAGTCTTGCTGTTTTAAATCTTCTTCTTTTACTATTGAAGGAGTTTGTACCTTTTAAATATTTACTAACCATTAATATTTTTCCAGTGAATTTTCTTAATGTATCATTTGACCATATTTCTATTGAGTTGTTTGATTTTTTAACTGATTTTGTAGGGCTCCTTATATTATTTATTTGTTTCTTTGTTCATTTGTTTCATGTCCTCTGAAAGCTTTCAGATTATTGGATTATGTATATTGTGGTGACTCACATGTGACTCATTTTAATTTTCCAAACAGATTATCACCCTATTTTTAGGTAGTCATATTTGTTTAGATTTTTCCGAAGATAATGGTCTTCTCAATTTCATTCATTAAGCAAATCTACTGCAATCAATAATTGATTTTTCTCCAATATATTTTTGTTAAACTTTATATTTTAATTTTAAATAGACATTTCATTTAAATTTAATAAATTAGTAGTCAATTATTCCTATGCATTTTATTGAATAGGTCATATAGTTTCTTCTAATTTGAAATGCTACCTGTATTATATTTCCTAAACCAGTCTTTATTCTGTTTCTGGACTCCCTGTTCTGTTCTAGCAATATACGCATGTATTCTGAAGCAGTGTTGCAGTATATCTATGCCCTAAATTATCCATTATATGCACTGTATAGTTAAAAGTACAAGCTCTGAAATCAGACTGTGTGGGTTCAAATCTTGCCTGTGTCACTTATTAGCTGTGTGACTTTGGGCCAGGTACTAAATCTTTCCTGATTTTTTTTTTCACATCTGGAAAATGTGACCAATATCAGTTTTAGTTTCATGAAGATGTTGTGATGGTTAAATGAGATAAAATATGCCAAGCATTTAGTTGAATGCCTAGTTCTTTAAAAGCAGTGCATTCCTATGAAACTTCAAGTCCGAACCATGTGCTGTGTGTTTCTTTTGTAGATATGTTTTTTTTTAATCTCCACTTAAAAAGTAATAATAATTATATATAAGTGTACCTATTGCTGATTCATGTTGATGTTTGGTAGAAGCCAACAAAATTCTGTAAAGCAATTATACTTCAATTTAAAAATTAATTTAAAAAGTAAAAAAAATTAAGTAAGATTTATAAATTTTAAGAAACTTGTATAATGTGGTAGAACTCTGGTTCTAAAGTCTGTCTTTTTGTTCCCTTTCCACTATATAGAACACGAGTGCATGCTTAGCCATATCCGACTTTTTGAAACCGTGTGGACTGTAGCCCACCAGGCTCCTTTGTCCATGGAATTTTCCAGTCAATAATACTGGAGTAGAGCCATTTCCTTCTCCATTCCACTATATCATCCTTTTTTTAAACAACAGGCACTTTGCAATAGTGGAAATTTGTGACTCATATTTTTTTATATTCTTATTAAAGTCCCATTAAGTCTGGAATCAGCTTTCCCCTCAAACACGGCTTTTTAACCCTCTCTTGACCCCCTGGCTTCCATGCTGAGGAAAGATGTCTATGTCAAAGTTAGTTCACCTAGCAGACTTCCCATGCACTAAAAATTGGGGAAAACAAACAAACTTAAAACAGAGTAATACATTTTCTACTGTGCTGGTTTTCACAGTTATGTTACTCCAAAGATTATTCAACATAGGCTATTGGCCAAAGCTTAAAATTGTTTTAAATTCCACTGAGTTTTTAAAATGAATTTCCTGGTAATGGATTTGGTCACTGTGCTCTTGGTTTGCACTCTGCTCTGAGTTCCCAGGGCATCTTGCACCCTGCCACCCTCTACTTGCTTTGGCAGTTTGTTGGGCATCCTCCTCCCTTGGCTCCAGTTCTTCTGGGATTGTTCTTTCCTAGGTCAGGGATCCTTTATGCTGAAAACCCCCTGTGGCAGAGACCAGCTAGATGTTCACTGACCCAGATTCCACTTCCTAGACCCATGGGACAATTATATTCCCTGCCTTCCTTTATGGGTAGATTGAGGCCTTAGGATGAGTTATGGCCAGTGGAGTGTGGTCAGAAGTGACACACACTACTTCCAGGTCTGGAAACAGGGTAGACTGTGTGTGATGGTTAATCTTATGTATCAACTTCATCAGGCCACAGTTCCCAGATATGTGTTGAACATTATCCTGGATGTTTCTGTAAGCATATTTTTGGATGAGATTAGCATTTAAATTGATGGGCTTTGAGCAAAGCAGATTGCCCTCCATAATGTGAGTGGGTTTCATCCTATTAGTGGAAGGCCTTAGTGAAACACAAGACTGGCCTCCCCCAAGCAGAAGGAAATTCTATCAGCAGATGGTCTGTAGCATCACCTCTTCCCTAGTCTCCAATCCACCCACCCTGAAGATTTTGGAATTGCCAGACTCTATAATTACATGAGCTAATTCCTTAAATAAATCTTTTTCTATATGCATGCATCTTCTGGTTCTGTTCCTATGGAAAACCCTAATTAACACACTGTGCCATTTTCCGTGCTATTTTGTTCCCTAGCTGTGTGGCTAGAAGTCCTCCAAGATGACAGAGCCACGTGATGGAAGGAATTTGGATCCCTGCCTGAGTCACCATAAAAGGCACTCTGCCCAGTAGCATCGTCTGACTGTATCAGACTTTTTCTGAGCTGGAAATAAATGTTTTGTTTGTTGTTGTTGTTATTGTCAAGTCACTGAGATGTGTTACAGCAGCTAGAATTACTTGTCATAATATAAACACAAATCATTGTTGTCTACAAAATCTAGTGAAAAGGTCTGACTTTTGTGAAGCCCTTTCTCGAAAGTAGGAATTTTGCTTGAACGGTATCCCGACCCTGGAGATTTATCACACTTGAGTGATAGTCCTGGAGCTGCAGTGTACGATCCTAATCATTTTTTCTTTCTGTTTTATTGAGATACAGTTGACATACAGACTAGTTAAGTTTAAGGTATATAGCATAATGATTTGACTTACCTACATCATGGAGTGATTATCACAGTAAGTTTAATGAGCACCCATCATTTCTTACTGGTACAAAAATAAAGAAATAGGAAAAAATTATTTTTTCTTGTGATCCTAATAATCTTGTCACATTTTTCACAGTGGACTAATTAAGTGATTTACAAACATTATTTTATTAATTTGTTCAAGAAATATCTACAGAGTGTCTACCAAGTTTGAGGCATTGTTAGTGTTAAGGACACAACAGTGAACAAGATATGCATGATGCCTGCCCCACAAATCTAGTGGGGGATTTATGGCTCTCAAAACCTTGTAAAGTACAGACTATCATCTCTACAGATGTAGAAAAGGAAGCACACAGAAGTTAGGTGTCTCTACTAAGCGCTTTCTGGGTAAGCAGACCTCTCTCTTTGACTCACTAAGCCATCTTGGATGTGGGCTTCCAGTGAACAGTACTTATTTCTGGTTTCAGCTTCCAGGAGCATTTGATTCAGGAGGAAAGCATTGCTCAAATGGCTCTTGCTCACTTCTTGCTGAGCTCCTCTGTTTTTCATATGAAGCTTAGTGTTTAGTGGGCCATGGAAACCATAGACTTCATCTCCACTGTTGTGCATATCCAAATATATCATCAGGGTTTTTGACTGCAAACAACAGAGAATGGGCTTCCCCAGTGGCACACTGAAGAAGAATCCACCTGTCAATGCAGAGGTAGCAGGTTGGATCCCTGGATGGAGAAGATTCCCTGGAGTAGGAAATGGCAACCCACTCCAGTATTCTTGCCTGGAAAATTCCACGGACAGACGAGCCTGGCAGACTATAGTCCATGGGGTTGCAAAGGTGAAACATAATTTGAGCACACATAAACACACGAAGCAGAAACCAAGTTTGGTTGACTAGGGCAGAAAAGAGAATCAGTAGAAGGATATTCTCTTTCCAGCAAAAATGATGGAAGATTTAGGGAGCAAGTTTTAAAAAGTGGCAGGAACCCAAGTTAAAAGAAACATAGCTATGACCACATCTTGGGAATTTTCTGGCAAGTGTATCATTGCCACTGTGACCACTGGATTAAATACTACTATGTCTGCTTTGAATATTGTTTCTACATCTTTGTATCATCATCTAGATGGGATAATTGAGTTCCAAAAATCTGGGCCAGGAACTGCTGCTAAAGAAGCAGGGGACCAGGAAGAAGTATCCCTTTGAATAGAAAGGGACGGGTGAACAGACTCTGGGTAGCCAAGAGTAATGAACATCCAGTCCATCAAAACAGTGAGACTGGGGTACAGAGGAAAGGCATGGTCATAAAGAACTCTCAGCATTGGTGATCTCAGAAACCAGATGTTTGCAGGGTTTAGTTCTGTGGTAGAGGGGATTCAGCAAGTGTGGAGCAGTAGCAATCAAAATTATGGGCTTCAAAAAATAAAAGCAAATTACCTTAGGCAAAAAAAAGAAAAAGAAATTTATTGCCAAATAAAATAGAAATGGACAAGAATATTTTTGCTTTAAATATGTCCTATCCAGAGATTCAAATAATTTAATAGAGTCCAGTCTCTTCTTCTCTGAGCAATGCTCTCCTGTATATTTACTCTATTCTCGGGCTCTACTGTGTGATAAACAGTAGAGCCCTTGGCCCACATTCTTCCAGGTTCTTAATCAGCAGAGAAAAAGGGTGTACCTCTCTCTATAAAGTCTTAGTAGAAGTCTACTTATATCTTGTTGGCTTGTACTGGGCAACATTCTCCTCCCTTAACTCATCTCTATGGTCAGAGAAAAATGATACCTGATTGGCTAGTCCTGTCGCATGCCCACCCCAGAGCTGAAGTAGACTTAAATCTACTTGGGCACAAAGTCAAAAAGTGAGGGAGAAACTGGGCCTTCAGAGAGAAATCAGAAAAGGACAAATATATGTCGGCAGCAAAAGCAAGATGTCCAGCTGAAATAGGACCCCAGGCAGTGGTGGCACATATAGACTAGAAGGGCTAAAATGCAGATAAATGGGGGTCCATCCAAGTGAAGAATCCTCATAAAGACCAAGGAAGTGAAGCACAAGAACCTTGGGGGCTTCCCTGGTAGCTCAGTGGTAAAGAATCCACCTACTAATGCAGGAAACATGGGTTCTAGCCCCAGTCTGGGAGGATTCCCACATGCCATGGATCAATGAAACCCCTGCACCAAACCTATTGAGCCTGTGTTCTAGAGTTCTGGAATTGCAACTACTGAAGCCCTTGTGCCACAACTGCTGAAGTCCACACACCACAGAGCTGGTGGTCAGCAACAAGAGAAGCCACCGTAATGAGAAGCCTGCACATGTCAATGAAGAGTAGCCCCCGCTTGCCACAACTAGAGAAAAAGTCCTCACAGCAAAGAAGATCCAACCCAAATAATAAATAAAAAAATAAAATGGTTAAGAAAAACAAACAAACAGAAAGGACTTGGGAACTGAGTAAGCACAGAGAAGGCTTATGGACCAGAGGGTGGCCCAGTGAAGAAGAGCTCCCTCAGGAAAAACACATGCTTATTTGGCAAAACGAATTTCAGACTCCAGCTGCTGGGGGTCATCAACCCAGGAACTTTTAGGGAAGGAGTGAGCTGTCTCTTGCAGAACCAGAGAGGCTGGGGCCCAACCCAGTTTACTCAGGAAGTGGGAGGGTAGGGGAGGTATCTGGGCTAGCAGCAGTAACCCAGACTCCCTCGGTCCTTTGGTAATAGTCTTACTTCTCCAAGTATTCCTGCCTTTCTGCTTAATCTTGCTGACATCCCCATTTCTCCCTCTTGCCTTATTTCTCTGTAATGAGCACAGCTTGTTTTAGCTCCCAGGCAACCAGAGGAGAATGCAGGAATCAGGCAATGACCTCGGCAGGACTCTAGACTCTGATGTCTCCTTGCTCCTTGTAATGGATTGAATGCTGCCATCCCTGACCCCAGTCATGTCTACCTGGAACCCCACAGTGTGACCTATTTGGAAACGCGGTCTTAGCAGATTCAATTATGTGAAGACTCTCAGAATGAGATCATCTTGGACTTAAGGTGGGTCGTGCAGCCAGTGACAGACATCTTTGATAAGAAATGCAGAGGACACAGAGACACAGCCAAGAAGGTGATGTGAAGACAGAGGCAGAGATTGGAGTGACGCATCTTCAGGCTGTGGAAGACCAAGGATTGCAGGCTGCCATGAGGAGCGAGGAGAGCGAAGAGGCCTGGGATAGATTCTCCCTTTGAACCTCCAGAAGGAACCAAACCTGCCATCACCTTGATTTCAGATTCCTGAATCCCAGAACCACGAGGGAACACATGTCTGCTGTTGCAAGTTACTCAGTTTGTGGTTATTTGTTATGGCAACCCCAAGCCAGTTAGTGGAGTGAGGCTTGAATCTGGGCCTTATGATGCCCAAATTAAACCTCCTGCCTCTACCTCTTTAGCTTTAGGCTTGTAGGAGGGATTTATGTGGAAGTAGTTGATTAAAGGCAGCAGTTGATTAAAAGCTGCCTCCCTGAGGCATCAGGGAGCAAAATGCCCCAATACCATCAGTCCTGACCACTAGCGACTTCATCATAGTCTTACTGGTTCATTATACTTGTACCTAACTTCCAGCCTTCCTTCAAGGCAAAAAAGAGAGAGAGCTGTCTATACAACCTGCTTAACACAATGAAATGGAAAACTTCTGTTCATCACTGCAGTTTTTGCTAGTTCCAAAGGGCTAAATAACAGAATTCTCTAGCTACCATAGGGATGTTTGCTTGGCACAGGCAGAGACAGGGTTAGATGTTTCCATAGTTGGCTTTATTGGAGGAAAAAAAATTAGAGTGGTGACTCAGAATGTAAAAATCATATTACTTGAAACGATATAAATAGCAGTCAAGGCAAGAATACAATTATCTGCAGGTGGAATCAGAAAGCAGAGATTCACTGTCGCAGACCAGAACGAGGTTTGTGGTCGTCTGCATTCCTTCCATTTCCAGACAATTTCACTGACTATTGATCAATCAAACAGAGTCGACAGTACAGAAACTGACCTCAGTGTATTTAAGAAAATAAGTTGGTGTCTTCAACCATGCGGGCTGCAGTAACAGAATACCATGGATGAAGTGGCTTGCAAACAACAGAAATTCATTTCTCACAGTTTTGGAGGCTATGAAGTCCAGGATCAGTGTGCCAGCAGGTTCAGTGTCTGCTAAGAGTCACTTTCTTGTTCAGACAGTTGTTTTCTGTGTCCTTATGTGGATAATTGAGGCTTTTGAACTGTGGTGTTGGAGAAGACTCTTGAGAGTCCCTCAGACTGCAAGGAGATCCAACCAGCCCATCTTAAGGAAATCAGTCCTGAATATTCATAAGAAGGATTGATGCTAAAGCTGAAACTCCAATACTTTGGCCACCTGATGTGAAGAACCGTTTCACTGGAAAACACCCTGATGCTGGGAAAGATTGAAGGCAGGAGAAAGGGATGACAGAGGATGAGATGCTTGGATGGCATCACTGACATGAGTTTGAGTGAACTCTGGGAGTTGGTGATGGACAGGGAGGCCTGGCATGCTGCAGTCTATGGGGTCACAGAGAGTAGGACACGACTGAGTGATGTAGATAAAGGGGCCAGGGAGTTCCTGGTCTCTTTTTTAAGGATAGCAATCCTATTCATTAGGGTTCCACCCTCATGACCTAAGTACCTCCCAAAGGACCCACCTCCAGGTATCATCTCTTTGGGGATTCAGGTTTCAACATATGGATTTGGGGGAAATAAACATTCAGTCTATAGCAGATGGCATTTCAAGTTAGCTGAGGGGAAATGGATTATTATTATTATTATTAAATAATTCATATAGGAGTGATAGATTATCTATTTGAAAAAGTTATTTTCTATTCTTACCGCACAGCATACTTGAATTAGTCAGTGTGCTTTGTTGCAGATAGTAGAACCCGCTCTAGCTAGTTTAAGCAGAAATAGAAACAGTTAAATAATTAAAAGTTATTAGGTGGTCCTGAGACTCTCTAAGAAGGACAAGAATCAAGCCCAAGGATTCTGAAGCTAGGAATAGCCCAAATTACAGCACAGGCCAGCTTAAATGGAAACCACACTACTCTCCTCCAGAGTACTGACCTCCAGACCTAGCCCACTGTAAGATGCATAAAAGCTGGTGACACCAGAACCTCTACCATTGCTGCCTCTGTGATCTGGAGGCCTGTGCCATCACCTTGCCCAGAGCGGTTCTTTAGAGGTCTCTGCCCACTCACCACTGGTTTCTAAACTGAAACTTCACGTGGATTGCTAGAGTCTTGGTCACATGGATGCTAAGTCGCTTCAGTCACGTTCAACCCGTTGCAACCCCGTGGACTGTAGCCCACCAGGCTCCTCTGTCCATGAGGATTCTCCAGGCAAGAATACTGGAGTGGGTTGCCGTGCCCTCCTCCAGGGTTCTTCCCGACCCAGGGACTGAACCTGCATCTCCTGCATTGGTAGGCAGATTCTTTACCGCTACTGACACCTGGGAAGCCCCCTTGATCACATGCTTGTGCCCTATTGGAAAAAGCAGCTGAACATTGAGTTTCTGGCTTACAAACAGATAAGGTGGGAACACCCTCCATACACACACACACACACACACACACACAGAGGAAAGATTGTGTCCAGTTGCTGTCAGCCAGAAACATAATAAATGTGCACTATAATACTTCAGAATAAATTCTAGGAATTACAGCATTAACTATAAAAAAAAAAAGGGAGCCCTAGAAAGACTGGAAGAAGATATGAGCAGATATTGAACCTATCCTGGGATGAAGAAGGACTTTCTGAGCATAAAAACAATAGAGAAAATCACAAACAGACGGATCAATAGATTCAACTGCTTAAAAATCCAATCCTTCTTACATCAAGTAATCCCCAAACCACGTAACTGATCACCCCATGCAGCATTTGCTCCCTTTAATATATACACATGCAAGACTATACTTTCAGAGATCATTTCTATAGTTCGTAAAATATACACTTGCATAAGGCCAAAGGCAACTGAATACAATATGTTTGGAAGGACATCAGCGATCACACAATTTGAGTCCACGTGAAACTATTTCGGTCCTCTCAGATTGCCTAAAACCCAGCTCTGGTCTCCTCCAGAGGATGACTTATATCTCTAAGGAAGAAGCTTTGGTTTTTCCAAGTCTCTTAAGAAATGCTTTTACATATTTGGAAAGTTTAATTATTTTGATTGTCCAAATTACATTCTGCTTTTTAGAGATATTTAAGTTAATCCACGTCTAGACTCATGAGATTCTTTTAATTAGGAAGAGAAATGACTCGGTAATATTGTCGATGTTTCCTGCAGTTCCCTCAGCTCTGTTTACAAGGTTATTGTTGGATGTATTATTGTTAAAGTGGAGTGCGACATGGGGTGGGTAAGAGGAATTCTCTTTACTCCTTTTCATTATAGCTGCTGGAGAATTCTGGGGCTCAGCTCTGGGGGCTAGCTGGGCTCTGACAGGGGCTTTTTGCTGACAACATGAAATATATGCTCTTTGATTCTTTGTCAGATTTCAATATATCATTCACATGATTGGGAAAATTCCCTGGAGGAGGGCATGGCAACCCATTCCAGTATCCTTGCCTGGAGAATCCTGTGGACAGAGGAGCCTAGCTGGCTATGGTCCATAGGGTTCAGAATCAGACACGACTGAAGCGACTGAGCATGGCGTGGACACGAGAAAAATGAGGAAAAGAAGAGGAGCAAATCAGGGTCTCGACACAGATGTGGTGATGGATGTGAGGCTGAGGTCTGAGCGTAGAGCAATGCAGATGTGGGGGGCATCTCCCTGATGCCAGCCCACTCTCACCACTGTAGGGGAACAGATGAACAATACCCTACATAGAGGAAGGAGATAAACAAGGGCCAGCTGATCAATGTGACTTAATTATTGTGGAGTGTATGATCTAAGATTAGGCAAAAAAGAGTGCTCATAAACAGATATGAAAACCAGGGTCTATCACCAGCCAGTCCTTTCCATCCTTTGCACTTCCACCCCTGTAAACCTATCCGTGTACTCATTTCATCACAAAACACAGAATAAGTCAGAAAACTTCATTCTGGTATTTATATGCCAAGTACTTTGAATAAGTAACAGAAAAATAGTTTTGCTGTTGAAGAACACTTATTTCAAAATAATAGGTATGACAGATTAAAGATGGTGCAAATTGTTATCTGAGCTGGCTCTAGCTTTAACAAGTAGAATGTAGCAGAAGTTTTTACTTAAGAACTTCCAGGGCTGGGCCTTAAGAAAGCTGCAGGTTCTGCTTCCAAGGGTTGAGAATCTTCCCTCTTGGAACCCAATTGCCACACTACAAGAAGACCAAGCAAGTAGAGAGGTCACACAGAGGCAAACTGAGTCACTCCAGCTCAGCTCCCAGCAGAGAGGCAGTACCAACTGCCGTCCATGTGAATAAATGGTCTGGATATGTCATCCTCCTGATGAAGGTAAGGCCAGCTGACACCATGTGGAGTAGAGGAACCACCAGCCAACCCAAGGAACTGTGACAAAGATAATAAATGCTTGTTGCTACGTTAAGCCAGGGAGTTTGGGGGTGGTTTTTGCAGCAACAGGCAATCAAAATAGGGAGTCCTGATAAAATGACTAATGGACCTTTGTTTGCTGAGCAGTGTGTCAAGTTTTCATGTGTGAGTGTAAATTCAGAGCTGGCTTGGAGCCAAAGTCATATGATAATAAAAGTTTGATGAAATTGCTTGGGGTGAGAGATCCTGGAGGGAGAAGGAGTAGGGGCAAAGAGAAGAGAAGAGAAAAAGAGAATGAGAAATCAAGAAAAAGAGTGAGATAGAGAAAGAGAAGCTCCAATCACCACCCCACTCTCCCCCAGTCCCTCTGGTGGCAGGTTAGCAGAGAAGGGTGCTGGAGAAAGAGAATAGGTCGTTTACTGTGGTGGGTAATACATAAAGCTCTTCATTGTTCTATGTAATCTTCATCATAGTCTACGTTACTTGAGAATTCTTCTGTGCAAATACAACAGTCAGACACAGTGGTTGCCTGTGGTTATGCTGGAACCTCAGGACAGGAAGGCAGAGTGCAGGACACAGACATTAGGCAGCGTCTCATCTTGTCAGCTGCCCTGGGAGATAGGTATCATTCAATTCATTTGCATTTGAGCAAATAAATGCTTTGAGATGTGAAGCGATGTTTCCAGGTAGTACAGCCTAGAAATGGAGGCAGTGGGATTCACCTCCAGTTCTCTCTAATACCACTGCTTGAATTCTTTCTGCCTTACCTTACTTGTTTTCTGTACTGCTTTTCATCTTTTACTATTCAGATAAGCAATATTCAAGACTTAAGTGTTTCATGGGACTTTTATTCCTTTGATTTTTAATCCTTTTGTTCTCTAGAAACAATGTCCTGCTGCTGCTGCTAAGTCACTTCAGTCATGTCCGACTCTGTGCGACCCCATAGACCCCACCAGGCTCCTCTGTCCCTGGGATTCTCCAGGCAAGAACACTGGAGTGCGTTGTCATTTCCTTCTCCAATGCATGAAAGTGAACAGTGAAAGTGAAGTCGCTCAGCCGTGTCCGACTCTTAGCGACCCCATGGACTGCAGCCTACCAGGCTTCTCCGTCCATATGATTTTCCAGGCAGGAGTACTGGAGTGGGGTGCCAGAAACAATGTCCTAGTAGTATTTAAATGTTGTTTGACACTCTCTGCATAAATCACAGCAGGATCCTCTATGATCCACCTCCCAGAATACTGGAAATAAAAGCAAAAATAAACAAATGGGATATAATTAAAATTAAAAGCTTCTGCACAACAAAGGAAACTATAAGCAAGGTGAAAAGACAGCCTTCTGAATGGGAGAAAATAATAGCAAATGAAACAACTGACAAACAACTAATCTCAAAAATATACAAGCAGCTTATGCAGCTCAACTCCAGAAAAATAAATGACCCAATCAAAAAATGGGCCAAAGAACTAAATAGACACTTCTCCAAAGAAGACATACGAATGGCTAACAAACACATGAAAAGATGCTCAACATCACTCATTATCAGAGAAATGCAAATCAAAACCACAATGAGGTACCATTTCACACCAGTCAGAATGGCTGCGATGCAAAAGTCAACAAGCAATAAATGCTGGAGAGGGTGTGGAGAAAAGGGAACCCTCTTACACTGTTGGTGGGAATGCAAATTAGTACAGCCACTATGGAGAACAGTGTGGAGATTCCTTAAAAAATTGCAAATAGAACTGCCTTATGATCCAGCGATCCCACTGCTGGGCATACACACCAAGGAAACCAGAATTGAAAGAGACACGTGTACCCCAATGTTCATTGCGGCACTGTTTATAATAGCCAGGACATGGAAGCAACCTAGATGTCCATCAGCAGATGAATGGATAAGAAAGCTGTGGTACATATACACAATGGAGTATTACTCAGCTATTAAAAAGAATACATTTGAATCAGTTCTAATGAGGTGGATGACGCTGGAGCCGATTATACAGAGTGAAGTAAGCCAGAAAGAAAAACACCAATACAGTATACTTACACATATATATGGAATTTAGAATGATGGTAATGATAAACCTCTACGCAAGACAGCAAAAGAGACACAGATGTATAGAACGGCCTTTTGGACTCTGTGGGAGAGGGAGAGGGTGGGATGGGTTGGCAGAGTGGCAATGTAACATGTATGATATCATAAGTGAAATGAATTGCCAGTCTAGGTTGATGCAGGATGCACGATGCTTGGGACTGATGCACGGGGATAATCCAGAGAGAAGGTGTGGGGCGGGAGAGGGAGGTGAGGGTCGGGATTGGGAGTTCATGTACACTCGTGGCTGATTCATGTCAATGTATAGCAAAACGAATACAGTATTGTAAAGCAAAACAAACTAAAAAATAAAAATCAATTAAAAAAAAAAAGTTGTTTGAGAGGCTATTGGCCTAATGGTCACATGTATAGATTCTGGAGTCAGATTCTGGGTCTGGGTTCCACCCCTGGACAGGATACCTCACAACCAAAAAAAAAAAAAAAAACCCAGTGGAAAATCTTTGTACCTTTCTCTCAATTTTATTGAGAATCTAAAACTGCTCTAAAAGGACAATCTTCAAAAAATTAACAGTGGTCCTCTTTTGTTGATGAGTTACAAGCAAAGTTAACTTTTTCCTCATACTTTCTGGTATTTTCTGATTGTTTTTTTTTAAAGAACACTTTGTTCTTATTGTATAGAAGCAAGGAAGCCACTGGTTCAAAGCTCACCTCCATCACTGACCGACTTTGTGATACTGGGCAAGTTTCTGAACTTTTCTGTGTCTCATTTTCAGACAAGGATGATGGGTTTTGTTTGTTTTTGTTTATACCTTTTTAGTTTGTTGGCAATTTTCAATGATTTAATGCCTGAGGTTCTTATGGCAGCACCTTGCATAAAGAAAATGCTACACAAAGTATTAGCTATTGTTATTATGCTAACCACGCTTTTTCAGAGCCTTCTGGAAACTAAGTTTTTCCAGTCGTTCTGAGGTGTATTGCTGGAATTCTTGGTTTGTATTGGAGATGAGAGGAGGCAGGATGCCCTCTCCTTGCCATGAGCCTGCACTCTCTGCTGAAGTGGTCAGCTTGTCCCCAGCAAGTGGACAGTAAATTCTGTTACAGGACAGCCACTGTGGACCAATGACGAGGCCGGTTTCAAACTCCCTTCTTCCGGGAATGCCTTGGTAGTCCAGCTGTCAGGACTCAATGCTTTCACGCTGGGGCCCAGGTTCCATCCCTGGTCAGCACACTTCCCCCACCCACCTCCCAAAAACAGTGGCAAATCTTTATACCTTTCTCTCAGTTTTGTTGAGAACCTAAAACTGCCCTAAAAACAGTCTTCAAAAAATTAATAGTGGCCCTCTCTTGTTGATGAGTTATAGAAAACCTTAACTTTCTCCTCTCTACTTTTCTGTAATTTTTGATGGTTTTTGTAAGAACATTTTGCTTTTATTGTATAGAAGCAAGAAAGCCATTTCAAATTTTTTTTAAAAGCTTAGAGCTCACGATTAACTTGGGATTTATGGATTCACAGAAGTCTCACCTTGGTAAGTCTTTGTTATACTCCCAGCTCAACCATCCATCCTTAGCTGACCGGGAGAATACCTACTCATAGCCCTTAATGATGGTCTCTCCAGTGCTGGAAGGCTATAATGATGTTTTTTCCTCATTCTTTGGGGAAAATGACACCAATTTTGTTAGTCTTTTCTCCTAGAGCGAATTTTCCCAGCCCTTTCATCATGTTAACACTTCCAATTGGCAATCCCACCAAGTCTGAAAAATAATTACATGTTACTGACCTCCATCAAAGCAGGTTGACCACATCCTTCAACAGACATCTGGGGGATCTGAAATAAAAGCTTACCAGATCACTTGTATGTGAGAAAGGGCTAAATAAGGCATAGTGACTACATGGGCCCCCAGAGGCCTCCAGCAATTTCTTGCCTTGCTATCATGCCTTAAGTTGTTGCTGCATCTCTCATCCAGGGGCAGACTTTAATTTCTGTTATCATAAGACCTGGGGATCAGAATGCTCCATTGCTACTTGTGAAGGAGGAAACAGACAGAACAGCTTCCATCTTGAAAGCAGGACTCCATCTTGGGCCGGACTGTGGACTTTGAGCTATATGCCCTGTATCTATGGAAACGACATATAAACTGGAAAATTAGACGCCACCTCCTCCATGGAAGAGCTCCAGGGCTCGTCTCCATCGCCTAAAAAAATACCCTAATTATCTGGTAATCGAATAGAATCATAAATTCTATTATGCTTATTGGGGTTTGACCACAGGCCTATTGATAATTATCCACTGTTGACTACCTAGGCTTAAAGCATACGAGTCATGGGTTGAAGACATATGAATCACGGGTTAACTTTGATTGTATCTCACTTTTCCTTTGTTCAGACTAGTTTCAGAGAATTTGGGGAGGTGGGTTTGAGCACGTACACTTAGAGTGTATAAGTTTTCACAAAAACTAATTGGGGTCCTTGGCTAAGAGGAGACTCTGCCTTGGGCCTGCCAGTGTAATAAACTGCACTCCACTATCTGTGTTGTCCTTCTGAGTGAGTTTGTTTCCCGGAACGCGTGGCTACACTTGTTCTGCCGTAATGATAATAGTTTTAATTATTGTCATTAATAGTAACAAAATGATCATACTGATATATTATTATTGTTATTGCTACTACCTATGGGTGCTATGTGTGTGTGTGTGCTCAGTTGTGTCTGATTCTTTGTGACCCCATGGACTGTAGCCCACCGGGCTCCTCTGTCCATGGAATTTTCCAGGCAAGAATACTGGAATTGTTGGCCATTTCCTACTATCACAATTGATTCTAATTTAATTCTTTGCAATTTTTATGTTGCTGAAAACTTTAAATTAGTTGATACTAAGCCATTGCTCCTAGGAGAAATACAAGGTTTGGCAATTGTAAGCCTCTGATTACAACATTTTCATGAATCAGTCAATACATACCTTATTTCCTGTATGCTTCTGCTTAAAGACATCTTAGTTAGCATCTATTGTTGATTCATTAGCATTGAACTCCTGGCCAACAGCACCATAATTCGTGCCTGCATAACTCTTATCTCACACCTATATTTTTTCTAGAGGGCATAGCACAGCCTTCTTGCACTTAGGAACCCTAGACATCACTTCGCCATTACACATGGGGACAATTCTAAATAGACATCGCCCCTAAAAGCACAAGAAATGATTGCATAATAGCACTAAATAGACTGCAGAAAGGCACTTGTTTACAGATGAGAGCTGAAATGAGGATGTAGAACATCACCTGGTTCAACCTCAGCTGGAAACGTGAGCACTGAGTTCCTTGCTACTTTAAAGAGACAAGTACATAGTTGAAGAGCAAATAAACATGTTTGTTAAAAAGAATGCCTTTTTCTTATTTCTCAATTAGCTCAGAATTTACTGCCCTAGCATGTACCCTAACATGCAGTAGGAGCTTGATCAAAATCTCTGGAATCCCAAACAGTTGAAATTATCTGAGCTACCTCTTTTTCAAACACAGAATTTTTCAGGGATAGAAGATGGTTTTTACAGTCAAATGTAAGGGAAGCCACCCAGCAGGTCACAGTAACCCTCTGGCTTGGCTTGCAATTTCATTATATTAACTGCATACTCAGAGACTGGCTTTAACCCATCAGGACCACCCATTTCATTGTGCTTGGCAAGCAAACTTAATAGGGCTCCCTTCTTCTGTCAGGACTAACTAATATCCAGACACCCACCAGGAACCAGGTTGGCCATTGCAAGCCGGATATATTTTCTTTGTTTTGTTTCAGAGCATATTATCAGTCTCCCCAGGGCACTTTATATTCAGGAAAGATCTTCCCAGAGAGCAGTAGGTAGCTTTTACAATCTGCCAATATGCATGCAGTTTGGAGGTGGCTGGGTTTGGAGGTGGCTGAAAGAATAAAATCCAAATGTCTTTTTCATTCCAAGCTCTTAGTTTACCTTAAATCAGCAGCAGGCTGCCTGCATCTAACCCCAAGAAACATGAAAGGGTAACTCCAGGTTAAATTTTTAGCAAATTCAAGTCTCTCATTAGCCCCTCTCTTCAGAGCTTTATGTTAATTGCAAACATAAGTCTAAAACCGTACTTTTTTGTTTATATACAGTTTAGAAGCAGCTTGGCCATTTCTGTTCTAGAATATAATGAAGGCAGATCTTTTTCTTTGAACAGTTAGTTTAAGCACAGTGTTTGATACTTTCACAGATAATATTCCACTTAACCTCCACAGTGACTCTGTAAATTGCATAGATTACTCCATTTTACTGGTAAAGACACTAAGCTTTAAACCTGTAATGTAATTTGCCTGCCGCAGTTCAGTAAGTAATGGGAGAAATGGAAGGAGAATCGAAGTTTCTGTTCAAAAAAATTTGCATAAAGTGGAACTTGCAAGTTAAGTTTTATGTGGGGCAAAACGAGGACTTGGACCATAAAGAAAGATGAACACCGAAGATTTGATCCTTCTGAACTGTGGTGCTGGAGGAGACTCTTGAGAGTCCCTTGGACTGCAAGGAGATCAAACCAGTCAATTCTAAAGGAGATCAATCCTGAATATTCATTGGAAGGACTGATGCTGAAGCTGAGACTCCAGTAATTTGGCCACCTGATGTGAAGAACTGACTCATTGGAAAGAGCTTGATGCTGGGAAAGATTGAAGGCAGGAGGAGAGGGGAACGACAGAAGATGAGATAGTTGGATGGCATCTCTGACTTGATGGATATGTGTTTGAGCAAACTCCGGGAGTTGGTGATGGACAGGGAAGCCTGGCGTTCTGCAGTCCATGAGGTCACAAAGAATCGGACACAACTGAGTAACTGAACTGAACTGAGGACAGCAGCCTGGGGGATAGCACCTCAGATAGCTCTGAGGTAAGAAGAGGAGCTAGAATATATAGAAGTTTTACAACAAAGGGCAGATGGTCAGGAACATCAAAAGATTACTGTTAGGGACTTCTCCGGTGGTCCAGTGGTTAAGAATCCACTGGCCAGTGCAGGGGACACTGGTTCAATCCTTAGTAAAGGAGCTAAGATCCTACATGTGGCAGAGCAACTGGAGAAAGCCCGCATGTAGCAGCGAAGAACTGGTGTGCCACAGAAAGATTCAATGCAGTCAAAAAGTGAAATAAAATGAAGGATTACTCTTAATCAAATAAGCCAGATATGTCCAGAAATTTAGTGCTTTTCTGAGTAGGTAAAGATGCAAGAGTCTGGATTCACCAAAAGCATTTCTTTGATAGGCACCTCAGCTAACTGGGGCAAGTATTCTGTGTTTTTCATCCTGAGTTTCCTCTGGACTTATCTGCTCACTTGGAAGGCTTCAATCACTGATGACTGTGACATCCCTCCTTTAATGATATGGCAGGAAATATTCCATTTATTATTTCTAAGAGCAAGAGTAGGATGAGAATTGTTTTTTGAACCCAGGGTCAAAAGCATCACAAATATGACTGCATTAAACAACAAAAACCTTTTATAAAAACACTATAAGGAAACAATAAGACGAGAACCCCTACATTTCAAAGTGAGGTGCTGAATTATCTATGTGAGACTTGCAAATGGTATTTTGAAAAACCTAATTTGTGACCCCCCCAAATGGAAGGATCTGGAGAGCCAGCATTCAGGAGACTGGGTTGCACGTGCTGTGCGTTCTGTCTTCCTTCAATGAGGCTAGGGAGGAAAGCATTGCCTTCCCCCCACAGTCACATTCTGCAGGTTCGAAGAGAGCAGTGGCATGTGTGCCCTAGAGTTGAAGGTGCACATGGATTTGCATTCGACCCACTTTGAAAAATTCTACAGGTAGATGACTGGGTGATGCTGCCTGAGGCAGGCAAGCATTATAGAAATATCTGCATTGGGAATAAACTCTCATTCACTGGTGAAGAGCACAAACTTCCTGGGGTACCGGCTGCACAACAATTTGGAAAATTCTAGCTTGAAGGCATCTTGGACTCCACCTGAGAGAACCTTCCAGAGGGACAGTATGACTGCAAGAGAGCAAGTGAACAGCCAGATGCCCAGAGGCTTAAGAGGAATTGTAAGTAGCTACTGAGGGGCACAAATTCTCTACATTAAGGATCCTGGGATCACATGAGATACCTCTGGGAATTCTTCAGAGGTATTATCCCATGGGAGAAAGAATTAGCTCTAGGAATCTCTTATGGTAGAGACAGTGCTGTGCATTCCAACTTCTGGGTACCCAGACCACATCTCCCAGCTGCTTTTGCAGGTTCGTGGGATCATGTGGCTGAGTTATAGCCAATAGACTGTAGGCAGGAGTGGTTCAACAGATACCTTCCAAATAAAGTACATCCATGGGATCCTCTTTCCTTTTTCTCTTTCCCACCATAGCAGAGCAGGATAGTGCCCTAGAAAATGCAGAAGTTACAGACTGGAAGAAGTGGGGACTTTGAGACTGCCAAATATTGCTCTCTGTAAAACTGCTCTCCAAAAAGCCTCTTGATGTAGGTGAAAGTGGAGAGTGAAAAAGTTGCCTTAAAGCTCAACATTCAGAAAATGAAGATCATGGCATCCAGTCCCATCACTTCAAGGGAAATAGATGGGGAAACAGTGGAAACAGTGTCAGACTTTATTTTTGGAGGCTCCAAAATCACTGCAGATGGTGACTGCAGTCATGAAATTAAACGATGCTTACTCCTTGGAAGAAAAGTTATGACCAACCTAGACAGCATATTCAAAAGCAGAGACATTACTTTGCCGAATAAGGTCTGTCTAGTCAAGGTTATGGTTTTTCCTGTGGTCATGTATGGATGTGAGAGTTGGACTGTGAAGAAAGCTGGGAGCCGAAGAATTGATGCTTTTGAACTGTGGTGTTGGAGAAGACTCTTGAGAGTCCCTTGGACTGCAAGGAGATCCAACCAGTCCATTCGGAAGGAGATCAGCCCTGGGCTTTCTTTGGAAGGACTGATGCTAAAGCTGAAGCTCCAGTACTTTGGCCACCTCATGTGAAGAATTGACTCATTGGAAAAGACTCTGATGCTGGGAGGGATTGGGGGCAGGAGGAGAAGAGGACGACAGAAGATGAGATGGCAGGATGGCATCACTGACACGATGGATGTGAGTCTGAGTGAACTCTGGGAGCTGGTGATGGACAGGGAGGCCTGGCGTGCTGCGATTCATGGGGTCGCAACGAGTCGCAAAGAATCAGACAAGACTGAGCGACTGAACTGAACTGAACTGATACCTCCATCAGTAACTTGTGAGAGAATTGATTTCTCCATGCCTTCTTCATAAAATTTTGTATTCATTTTCTGAGGCTATCATGATAAATTATCAAAAACTTGCAAGCTTGAAACAAAAGAATTTATTCTCTTCCATTGTGGAAGCCAGAAATCTAAAATCGAGAGGTTGACAGGGCCAAGCTCCCTCCAGAGGTTCTGGGGAAGAACCTTTCTGGCCTTTTCCAGCTTTGGCTCCCAGCACTCATTGGCTTCCTTGGTTTGTAGCTGCATCAGCCCAGTCTCTGCCTCCCTCTTCACGTGGCCTTGACCTCTTCTGGCTGTGTCATGTCCCTCTACCTCCTTCTTATAAGGATGCTCATCCTTGGATTTAGGGCCTTCCTGGATAGTTTAGGATCATCTCTTTATCTTAAGAATTTCAACCTAATTACATCTTCAAAGACTCTTTCCCCAGATCAGGTAACATTCACAGGTCCCAGGGATTAGCAGAGAGATATATCTCTTTGGGAGCCATCATTCATGCCACCTACAAGTTTATTAAAACTTTAAAAAATTTTTACTAATCTTATAGATGAAAAAATAGGTTCTAGGTATTTTTACCAAGAGCATCTTTGCCACAAGCATTTTTGTCACCTAAAAAAGGCCTACTTTCTCATATCTGTGGGCTTACACCTATATACGTCCTCTCCAACATCTTTAATTTCCCCTGGTGCCTTTTCCTTTCTACCCAAGCATGCACACCCTCATCCTGTCTAAATCAAACACATAAGAACATCCTCCTTTGATCCTGAAACCTCCTCTGGCTGAGATTCTGTTTTCCTCCTTTTTATTGTTAAATTTCTGGACTAAGTGGGAATTAAATGGTCCCTCTGTTGCTTGAATAATTGAACCTTTATTGCCATGAAATTAAAAGACACTTACTCCTTGGAAGGAAAGTTACTACCAACCTAGATAGCATATTAAAAAGCAGAGACATTACTTTGTCAACAAAGGTCCATCTAGTCAAGGCTATGGTTTTTCCAGTGGTCATGTATGGATGCAGGAGTTGGACTATAAAGAAAGCTGAGCACCAAAGAATTGATGCTTTTGAACTGTGCTGTTCGAGAAGACTCTTGAGAGTCCCTTGAACTGCAAGGAGATCCAACAGTCCATCATAAAGGAGATCAGTCCTAGGTGTTCATTGGAAGGACTGACGTTGAAGCTGAAACTCCAATACTTTGGCCACCTGATGCAAATAACTGACTCATTTGAAAAGACCTTGATTCTGGGAAAGATTGAAGGTGAGAGGAGAAGGGGATGACAGAGGATGAGATGGTTGGATGGCATCACCAACTCATTGACATGGGTTTGTGTGGACTCTGGGAGTTGGTGATGGACAGGGAGGCCTGGCATGCTGCGGTTCATGGGTCGCAAAGAGTTGGACACAACTGAGTGACTGAACTGAATTCATTGCCAAATTTACCATAAAAGATAAAAATAGTGAAACATAAAAGAGAGACATTAAAAAGGATACAATGAAGCAAGAAAAAATGAATAACAACATTAAAACAACTTACAAAATACAAAATATTTGAGTATATTTAAAATGTTGGCAGAGTCACAGCAATACCGTGTAAATAACTGATTTATTTTGTGGTTTGTACTTAAGCCTTTGTCTTCCAAGTCTTTTGTTCTTGGTAATTTATACTATTTTTTTCACTTATTGATTTGTGTCCTTGTTCAGCATCACAGTGTTTCTTCGTTGCTCAAATTTCTTCCTTCATTAAGAGCGCTATTAGTTTCCACTATTGAGTCAGAGTCAGCATTTTAACAAGATCCCCATGTGTCAGATGTGTGTCAAAGTTTAAAGAAGCACGTGTCATATAGTACTCTTTTCCTCTGATCCTGGCCCAGCTTGATATGCAAAACTGAACTCTGGATTCCCCACCCCACCCGTTTCATCCCACACCAGTCTCAAGCTTGTTCCTTACTCATCTCTGTAAATGTTGGCTCCTTCTCCTGAAACGCTTTGAGTCATCCTTGAGCCTTACTTTTTCCTGTCCTCCATATCTAATCCATCCTTAAATCTTGTCAGATCTACTCCAAAATTACCCACAGCTGACCATTTCTCTGGACTTTCAACACTATCCAAATAGTCTAAGCCATCACTGTCTCTCTGCTGTGTCATGCAGCAGCCTCTCAAATGGAAATGGTCTTTCTGCAATTACCCTCTGGCAGTCCCGGCCCACTCAGAAGAAGATCCAAAGGCATCTTTGTGTCCTACAAGGTCCTACATGGTCCAGACACCCACACCCCTCCTCCACCAACTCTCTGACTTCGTTTCCTCCTCTTCCTTCTCCCCTCCCCTGCCCCCATGCTCCAGTCACACTGGTCTTCTTAACTATTCTCAACTACAGCAAGTTACTCCTGCCCAGGGCCTTTGCCCTGGTTGTCCCTCTGCCTAATAAGTGTTTCCACAGATATCAGCATGGCCAGATGTCTCACTCCAGTGAGATCTCTACTCAAATATCACTCCAAAATGGTCTTCCTATTATTTCTAAAATAATACAATTCCCCCCACCCCCATTCTTCTCTACCATATCAACTGCTTCTATTTTCTTCCTAATGACCAATAATTACTCAATGTAATATATACATTCATATGTTTATTTTCTATTTATTTTTTGCCCATCACCTCCCACTATATTAAAATCCATGAAGGCAGGGCATTTCTATCATTCAGTCATATAACTCTCGTGCCTAGAACAGGATTTGGCTTGGAGAAATTTCTCAGAGCAGATTCTAAAAAGCAGTGAAGTATATCACTTTTTGTCTTATTTCTGGCTACCTACATGGCCTATTGAAGTTTGTGTGTTCTGGATGTCTTGCTCTGTAAACAAGATCAGATCTTTCTGGTGTTCCTCTCACTCGCTCTCATTCTCTTGAGCATGTTCTCTCCCTCTTTCTCTCTTCCTTAGCACTGCTTTCGGTAGTTAATAAAAATCTGATGATGATAATGATTTTCTCATTACATCAAGAAGATGCGGTACTAGTAGACTGGCAGGTGGCTGAAAGTCACCCTGGAGAATCGTGCTGATTGGTACCCTGTGAGTTAGAGGTCAAAATGATTTAGTTCTTATTATGTGAATGAAAACATTTCAGAGCTTGTTTATATTGCTCGTTGATTACACCACTGAGTCTTGTTAGCAATTCAGGAAAATGAACATAATTCAAAGTCACCTTTGCCAAAGAGAAAACGATCCATCCAAAATAAAAACTCCAAAAGGAATAAGTGAGATAATTTCGGGGGAAAAAAATGGCAGTGAGTCAGGATATAAAAGACTTGACTCTGCAGAAGTCAGAGAGAAGCTTGGCATCTTAGTGCAACTCACATTAGCAAGACCTAATACTAACACTAGCAAGATAGCTGCCAGTATTTGTTGGATACTTTTCAAGAGACGGGCACTAGGGAATCCTATAAGATAGATAATATTATCATCCCCATTGAACTGATAAGCAAATTGAGGCTAGTAATTTCTCCCAGGCCACAGGAGCTATCAGAAGCATACCCAGCCTGGCACTGAATATATGCCCACTGAGAAAAAGACTTGCTGATTGGGTACTTCGTTTGAACTTATGAATGGTCATACAACAGAATAGGAAATAGTAATTGAAAGATTATAAAAATTGCATTGCATTTTAAAATAAATTGTCCACGTACACATTTGGAGTAATCAGAGGACAGAGGCAAATGCTATTTAAATACTGCTGCTGCTGCTGCTAAGTCACTTTAGTCATATCCAACTCTATGTGACCCCATGGACGGCAGCCCACCAGGCTCCTCTGTCTGTGGATTTTCCAGGCAAGAGTAATGGAGTGGGGTGCCAATGCCTTCTCTGATTTAAATACTAGTTCTCCATGAATTTTAAATGACAAGGCAAGATTAGAATTATAATTATAATTACTGTATCCTGTATATAATTCTTGTATCCTGTAGTCATTCTTGTCATTCTGTGTTGTTCCTATTTGCTGGGTGTTTCTTCTACTGATTGTGGACATCATAACAAAGTAGCCCCTTCTTTTTTATCTCTATAGTTCCAGTGCTAGATGGTTTGTTGTCCTCACTGATAATAAATAATGGCTAACAATTTTCATATCAATTAAAGAAATATTAGTAACCACCTAGACAGGATATTCAAAAACAGAGACATTACTTTGTCAACAAAGGGCTTCTAGTCAAGGCTATGGTATTTCCAGTAGTCATTTATGGATGTGAGTGTTGGACTATAAAGAAAGCTGAGCACCAAAGAATTGATACTTTTGAATTGTGGTGTTGGAGAAGACTCTTGAGAGTCCCTTGGACTGCAAGGAGATCCAACCAGTCCATCCTAAATGAGATCAGTCCTGGGTGTTCATTGGAGGGACTGATGTTGAAGCTGAAACTCCAATACTTTGGCCACCTGATGCGAAGACTCTGATGCTGGGAAAGATTGAGGGCAGGAGGAGAAGGGGGCAACAGAGGATGAGATGGTTGGATGGCATCACCGACTCAATGGACATGGGTTTGGGTGGACTCTGGGAGTTGGTGATGTACAGGGAAGCCTCCATGCTGCGGTTCATGGGGTCACATAGAGTTGGACACGACTGAGCAACTGAACTGAACTGAACCTCCCCAAATGTGTTAGTGAATTGTAGTTGAGCCAACATGTATTAGTCAAGACTCTGTCAGTTGTAATGGGCAGAATTTTAACTCAAATTGGCTGAAGTTATTTGTGGATCCTATAATGCATATTTCACAAAACTAAAGCAAGTCTTGCAGGAATCATGGCAGCCCCAGGGACATCTGGGATGGAACTGCACCCTGACACCCCAGGACTGTACATCATCTGCCTATCCTATTTCTGGACTCTCTTTATTCTCACCTGTTGAAGATGAGCTTTCTCCATGTGGAAGGCAAGAGGGTCAAAGTTCCACATTTTTTATCCCCTTGTTCCTTCAACTCCAAATGGAAAAACCTCAGAGAAAGGCCATGTTTGGCCCAACACAGTCCTTTTCCCATCCTAGAACCATTTCCTGTGGTCAGGAGAATGGAAGACTGGCCTTCCAGAGAAGAATGTCTGAGTGACTAGAGCAGGGTATTACTCAGGTAGGGGAGGAAGGTTCACTCCTCTACTTGGAGGGGGTGTCCTACATGAACAAAAACAAGAGATAGTCAACTCAGCAATGTTTTGTTATTTGAAACAAATCTTAAATAATAGATATTTACTGCATTTCCAGAGACTGAAGATTAGGAATGGCAAAAGTTTGAGACCTAATATCAAGGGGTTGAGATAACCCAAAGTACATGCTAGTTTCAGCTATTCAGACTTCAGGTCCCCGCTCAAACATCAATTTTTTTTTTTTAACCTCTAAAACGAGGCCTATCCCTTTTTATCGACTCTTATAGAGTTCTGTCCCTTTCCTTAAGGTAACTTGCATTGATTTGTCTCTCTTTGGCTCTTTCAATAAGCTGGTGTCCTCCCACTAGAGTGAAAGCCCTATGATAGGAGACAGGGCCACACTGGTTTAAGTTCCATTGTCTCTCCAGCACCGAGCACAGAGTACTTAGAATAAACGCGCTGAGTGCTTAGTCATGTCCAACTCTTTTCAGACCCCTGGAGTATAGCCCACTAGGCTCCTCTGTCCATAGAATTCTCTAGGCAAGAACACTGGAGTGGGTTGCCATTTCCTTCTCCAGGGGACCTTCCCAACCCAGGGATCTAACTTGCGTCTCCCGCATCTCCTGCATTGGCAGGTAGATTCTTTACCATTGTGCCACCTGGGAAGCCCACTTAGAATAAAGGACGGATAGAGTTGCTGAAGATGTCCACATGAATAAGCTACCTGAGCAAGAGTGAAGAGAGAGCAGGGCTTCCCAGGTGGCACTAGTGGTAAAGATCCCACCTGCCAACGCAGGAGACATAGGAGATGTGGGTTTGATCCCTGGGTCAGGAAGATCCCCTGGAGGATATGGCCATGACAATCCACTTCAATATTCCTGCCCGGAGAATCCCACAGACAGAGAAGCCTGGCGGGTTACAGCCCGTAGGGTCACAAACAGTCAAGACAGGACTGAAGGGACTTAGCATGCACACACGAAGAGAGAGCAAAGCTGAGAGCCAAGACCTGAGCTTGGGCAGGGCCTAAATTAAACTGAGTAAGAGGAACAAGAGATGGAGAGTGAGCCAGATAGAAATGAACTGGAGAAGGGGAACTGGCTAACCAAGAATCACTCTTCCAGGATAAGATAAAGTTTTGTTGAAAATGGAGAGGTGGTAATGTTTGCTGCTGAGAATCAGGAAAGGATAAAAAAAATTTTTTTTTAAGTCACAGCCCCCCAGGTATTTTCTAGAAGGAGAAATAAGCTCACTACCTCAATGCCTCTTTATCCAAATCAGGACTGGTCCCCCATGGATGAAAGAAAGCTCTCTCCCACTTTGAAAAAGCCTGAGAATTTACCCTTGAGCTCAGTCTATGAATTTGATCTGCGTTGCTTGCAGTCTTTAAGAAAAATTAATAATTTCAAAGTTTCTGCTCGTTATTTGTTTTGCTAAAGGTCATCAGTTGGGATTCACTTTGGGTGAAAGAAAGGAGAAATTAGATCTCTGTGCAAATGAAAAAAAAAAAAAAAAAAAAACCCACAAAAATGCAAACTCATACCGGAATTGAGAAGCTGAGACAGTGAGCAAGGAAACTGGGACTTCTTTTCTCTGTCTGCGCATTAACCCCCATGGGGAGCTTTTAAAGCACGCCCATATCCTGACCCTAATTCATGTGAATCAGAATCTCTGCAGGGACAGAATAATCACTGAAAATTTTTATAAGTCTCAAGTGACTCTAGTATGTAATAAGAATTGGGTTAACCCTCAGTAAATTGTTTTATATGTTAGAGTGATGAATTTGGGAAGTTCAGCTTCTGCTGGCTGAGGCTAGAGATGGGGAATTGGAACTCAGGAGACAGAGAATATAAGAAGGGGCCTTCAACCTGACTGAGGAGGGGACCCTCAACATCATGGTGACTGTCCTTGAGCTAAGGAGGTAGACAGCCTCCATATTGGGTGTTCCCCCATTCCCTCTCAATCCCTGCCCCCCATGAAAGGGCCAGCCAGTAAAGTTTAGGATCTGTTATATCTAACTTAGGACTGCTATCATATTTAATTCTTTTGTCCTCTGTGATAATTCCTTGCAGTAAACTTGTGTTAGCAGGGCCATGGGAAATGCAGAAAGGGGCTGTGACCACCCTTGGGCGAGAGGGGAGTGGCAAGAGGCATGCACCAGAGCAGCCTGGTACAGCCATCTCAAGGGCGGTGGCAAGCCTCCCTCATCAGTAATCTTCAGCTAGATCTGGCAAGACATTGGTTTCTCATAATAAGGCAGGGAAAGGGCAAAAAGTTTTATTTGAATATAGTTTTCTAAAACTCGTAGGAAAGAGCAATAAATTTGACTGGGGACAAAGAGATCAAGGACCTAGGAAAGAGTTTTAGATTTGGCTTTGAGATCTGTGGGAACATCCAAACAATGGGTTTCAGAGGAATGGAGTCATGCTTGTAGGGTCTCACCCATAGAGTCTGTGTGTACACGAACATTCTGGGATGGTGGTGAGGACAAAAAAGCAATGAAGGTACAATTATTTAAGCAAGAGAGGCACCTTTTGGTGCTCATTTAGTCCAGGAATTTGGCAATAAAAAGGAGAAAAATAGAATCAGCCAGAAGAATTTACAGGATCAAATGAGAATGCTTGTATGTATTTGATTTCAAGACAGGATTGGGATATGCATGCTTGGATAGAAAGGAAGAGGCACCAGGAGGAACTGAAGATTTGGAGAGGAAGACCGTAGGTGGGATAAAAACAGGTGTTTTTTCAGGTGTGTAGTCTTAAAACTTCTGGTCATGCCATTCCTATCAATATAATATTTTTGAAGGTTTTTTTTGAATACAAGTATGTTTATTTACTTATGAATTTCTTATGTGGTATTATTATATGTTATTAAAATTTTGCAAGTGGGGTATTTTAAAGTGATGACATAAAGTATTTTAAATGGTTTTAATTATTTATGGTACATAAATCTTTTGTTTTCAAAATGTTGCTTATACCCAAGACTAAGTATTATTAATAGTAATAATATTTTTACTTACAACAGAGTAATCAAATAAGCTTCACTATTTTTGAAAATCTTGATCTAACATTTTGTATTATGTAATTCAAAGGTCTGATTCTAATTCCATCTTATTTTGCTCCTTGATTTTATGTCTATCATAGCTGAAAAAGATATCACACAAGATACATAGATCTGACTGGAAGTGTATACTTGCTTTGTTTATCAGTTCATTATACTCATTTTTTATTCCCACCCATCAATTATGCAGGGTTTGTTGTTGAAATTGAGCTAAGAAATTTCTGTCTTCCCTGATGTCAATCATTTATTCTTGTAAACTAATTATAAGGCATTCTGTCTCTGTATTTTTAACAAATGGATTCAAAACCCATTGAAATTCTGTTTAGGAAGAAAATTATTTTTTATTGGATAATAGCACACACGGTAAAATTCACTGATCTTAAACTCAATAGAGGATTATTAAGCAGGAGAAAACTCAGTTTCTAAGTTTTTAAAGTGTGCAGATATGGCTGCTTTTACAGTAATAAACATAAATTGTTCAGAGCAACAGTATGAAATAATTGTGGGAAACTCCTGATACGAGCTTCCAAAATTGAACCCTCTATACACAGCATAAATACATTTCTTAAAAAAATGACTTTTTTCCCCTCAGCATTAAAAATCACCTTCACCAAGAAGGGACATATTTATTTGTTTCAAAAATATTTACTAGGTAGCATTCTAGTGACATTTACTTGTTATCACAGAAAAGGTCAGTAGATTTCTAATATTTGTTTTTTTTGTAAGAGAAAAATAAGTGTTATCTTTTAGTTTGGCGAAGATTTTACCTTGAGATAACTGCTTTGCATGTGGGATACCAGGTTAGTCTACTGTCCGGCATCATGAACAACCCCAGGACCTCAGTGGTCAAAGGCATAAGCATTATCTCTTGCTCACAGGTCTGGGGAGACCCTGGTTGTGCATGACTGAGCTTGGTTCTGAGCTGCTTCACATGTCTCACTCCAGAACCCAGACTGAGAGGCAGCAGCAATTCAGAGCATATTCTTCATGGCTACGGAAGTGAGCAGGGCTTGCCTCTTAATCCTCTCCCTCTCACAGCTTATCGGCTAAAAGGAGTCACACATTTAACCCAAAGTCAAGAGTGAAAAGAGAACTCTGTCCTCTAGGAGTCTATGTCAAGTCTGTGTTTAGTTGCTAAGTCGTGTCTGACTCTTTTGCAACCCCATGGACTGTAGCCCGTCAGGCTCCTCTGTCCATGGGATTCTCCAGGCAAGAATACTGGAGTGGGTTGTCGTTTCCTTCTCCAGGGCATCTTCCCAGACCCAGGGATCTAAGCTGCATGTCCTGCATTGGCAGGCAGATTCTTTACCACTGAGCCACCAGGGAAGCCCTATGTCAAAACTATTGAAGTTTAACTTTTCCAACAAGAGAATGAAGAATTGAGATCAGTCATTCAGTCCACCACAGGTTCCCAAGATTTTTGTGGTCACGTCTCATCTCTCTAAAACATATTATACACAACGCTACCATAGGGAGTGCTATCTTTGTAATCTCTCCCTGGAATGTATTTATTCATTCCTATGCTTTGGCCTCATCAGTAGTTTGTACTACTAGTAGCTTTATTTAAAACATTTCTTTCTTGCCTTTTTAATGGAAAGAATTTCCAATTTTTCAAAACAGCTTTTTATTGAAGTGTAGATGATTTACAATGTTGTGTTAATTTCAGCAAAGTGGTTTAGTTGTTGTTCAATTGCTAAGTCACGTGTGACTCTTGGCAACCACGTGGACTTGCGGCATGCCAGCCTCCTCTGTCCTCCACTATTTATTTAGTTATTATAAGACATTGAATATAGTTCTCTGTACTAGACAGTAAGTCCTTGTTTGGTCATCTATTTTATATAGGGCAGTGTGTATTGTTAATTCCAAACTTCTATTTTATCCCTCCCTCGAGATATTTCCCATTGAACACACAGTTGAATTCTTCTACTGAATGTCTTTCCATAGAGGTTCTCTCTCACACACACAGCAGTAGTCAGTGTTTCCTCTGTTCTTTACCAGAGTAGAACCCTTAAAACTGTCGAGTGAATGGCACTGGCATGACTGTGTTCTCCTTTGACAGAGTGGAAAACCTTGCATACTGCTTAACTTGCACTAATACTAATTTATTCAATCTGTAGGTAGTTTTTTTGATGTTATCTTCCAACAATTTATCTGAGAGGTGAACATGTATTGTTTGTAACTCTACTGTTTTCAATATATTGTTTCAGCCATTTCACCACCATAGGAAGAACAAGTGATTTCATCTACGGTATATAGCTTGTTGGGTTTCAGTGTAAAAGCACTTCATACAAACCTTCTAAATATTTATCATTCAATTTAACAAAATGTCATTAAGTAATAGATTGATATAACATGATTTTAACTATTGCTGAAAAGTAGTAAGGGTCTTTTATGTTTTGTCTGTTTGATTTTTTTTAATGTGATTTGATGTACTATCAAAGGAGAATAACCACAATATCTGAAAATGATATGAAACACTCCTCCATTTTCCAGTTACATATCTCTGTGACACTGAATTTTTTTCATCAACCAAAAAAAAAAAAAAAAAAATAGCACCACAGATTGAATACCATAGCAGATTGAAGAATCCAGCTGCTTTTATTGTCAGACATCAAAGAACTGTGCAGAAATCTAAAACACTGCCTCTTTTCTCACCAATTTTTGCTTCTGAAAATACATTTCTTTTAAATAAAAATATGTAGGTTAGTATATAATGATTTGTTATTATTATCTTAAAAGAATGAATAAGCAGTCTTTTTGTTGTGGTGATGTATGCATAACAACAGAGAAGGCAATGGCGCCCCTCTCCAGTACTCTTGCCTGGAAAATCCCATGGATGGAGAAGCCTGGAAGGCTGCAGTCCATGGAGTTGCTGAGGGTGGGACATGACTGAGCGACTTCACTTTCACTTTCACTTTCATGCATTGGAGAAGGAAATGGCAACCCACTCCAGTGTTCTTGCCTGGAGAATCCCAGGGACAGGGGTGCCTGGTGGGCTGCTGTCTATGGGGTCGCACAGAGTCAAACACTCCTGAAGTGACTTAGCAGCAGCAGCAGCAGCAGCAGCAGCATGCATAACAAAATTTACCATCCTAGCCAGTTTAAAATATATAATTTAGTGATATTAATAAACATTTATATTTTTGTGCAACTATCACTATCACCAGTCCCAGAACTCTTTCTGTCTTGCAAAACTGAAACTATATTCATTAATCAATAACTGCCTATCTCTCTCCCACTAGTCCCTGGTAACCACCATTTTACTCTGTCTTTATGATTCTGACTGCTCTAAAGTACCTCAAGAAGAAAAGCTATGACAAGCCTAGATAGCATATCAAGAAGCAAGGACATTACTTTGCCAACAAAGGTCCATCTAGTCAAAGCTATGGTTTTTCCAATAGTCATGTATGGATGTGAGAGTTGGACTATAAAGAAAGCTGAACCCTGAAGAAGTGATGCTTTTGAACTGTGGGGTTGAAGAAGACTTTTGAGAGTCCCTTGGACTGCAAGGATATCAAATCAATCAATCCTGAAGGAGATTAGTCCTGAATATTCATTGGAAGGACTGATGCTGAAGCTCTAATACTTGGCCACCTGATGTGAAGAACTGGCTTATTGGAAAAGCCCCTGATGCTGGGAAAGATTGAAGGTGGGAGGAGAAAGGGATGATAGAGGAGGAGATGGTTGGATGGCATCAGCAACTTGATGGACATGAGTTTGAGCAAGCTCCGGGAGTTGGTGATGGAAACAGGGAAGCCTGGTGTGCTGCAGTCCAAGGGGTCGAAAGATTTGGGCATGACTGAGCAATTGAACGGAACTGAAAGAACCTCATTTAAGTAGAGTCATACAGCATTTGCTTTTTTGTGTGCCTAGCTTATTTAACATAGCATAATGTCTTTGGAAGGAATGATGCTAAAGTTGAAACTCCAGTACTTTGGCCACCTCATGCAAAGAGTTGACTCATTGGAAAAGACTCTGATGCTGGGAGGGATTGCGGGCAGGAGGAAAAGGGGACGACAGAGGATGAGATGGCTGGATGGCATCACCGACTCAATGGACGTGAGTTTGAGTGAGCTCTGGGAGTTAGTGATGGACAGGGAGGCCTGGCGTGCTGTGATTCGTGGAGTCGCAAAGAGCGACTGAACTGAACTGAACTGAATGTCTTTAAGGTTCATCCATACAGTTGCATGGTTCCCTGGTGTCTCAGTGGTAAAGAATCTGCCTGCCAAAGCAAGAGATGGAGGCTCGATCCCTGGGTTGAGAAGAACCACTGGAGAGGAAAATGGCAACCCACTCCGGTATTCTTGCCTGGGAAATCCCATGGACAGAGGAATTTGGTAGCAAAGAGTCAGACATGACTTAGAGACTAAACAACAGCAACAACATATGGTTGCTGATGTCAGAAATCCCTTCCTTTTTAAGGCTGAATAAGATCTCATTGTATGTGTGTACCACATTTTCTTTATTATCTCATCTGTCAGAGGGTGCTTGAGTTGCTGCCTTTGGTTGGCTATTGCGATCAATTCTGCCGTGAACATGGATGCACAAATATCTCTTCAAGACCCTGCTTACAACCCAGAGGTAGAATTGCTGGATCATTTAGTAGGTCTCCTTCTTGAATCGGCATCTTCTAGCAACGAGAGATATTTCAAGTCTTTCTAAGGGGAGACCCAGGTTCGATCCCTGGGTTGGGAAGATCCTCTGGAGAAGGAAATGGCAACCCACTCCAGTACTCTTGCCTGGAAAATTCCATGGACTGAGGAGCCTGGTGGGCTACAGTCCACGGGGTCGCAAAGAGTCAGACACGACTGAGCGACTTCACCTCACCTTTTCTTTTTCAAGATTATATTATCTTTGTGACCTAAGCAAAATAACCTGCACAGTACAATTTAGAAGTTTCTTGAATTTTTTGTCTTTGGCTAAAATCTGTACCTTTAAAAATGGGCTGTGACTTTGCTGTTTATGGCAGAATTTTGCTACAATCAGCTCTGGCACAGTCAAAAAAACCATTTAGAAATTAGTCATTTTTCCTTCCTGGGCTTAATAGACACCTATTTATGCAAGGATAGAGAATGAATCTTTGTATTTTCAGAAAATAGGGACAATTATGAGACTGTCATAATGGCCCCATAGTGGCCCCAGACAGCACAGTGGCTAACAGAATTTCATGCCATTCAGGAAATAGGGAAGCAACATGAGCAAGGTAAAGAGCAATTATGGATGAATTTATTTTCCTAACAAAGTGTCTGAAGAATTAGACAAGGAACATTAAGCTCCATAAGAAGAATGAAGAATAATTTGACCGGTTGGCATAATAGACTGAAAATTATTGGGAAATGAGGAAGGTTTAACTTTGGCCCATCCAGCATCCTCCTTTTATTGATGACCATCTCTAATATTTCTCCAGCACTTTGCAGTTTACATAGAGCTTTTCTTACTGGTGGCACCCTCCTCCTCATGTTTCCCCGTGGTCCCCTTGGGTGCTCTCCAGAGCTGAACTCGGAAATGCAATTGCTCGACTCATCCCCAGTAAGCACTTTCAAATCCTTTATGAAACAAGACAGGGTCATATTGAGAAAAAATTCATTCAAACAAAGGGAAAAATGACTAATAATGTTTAATATGTGACCTTTGCAGAAGCATTTGTATTTTAACCTGAAGATAAGGTCTTAAGTTAAACAGATGAATCTGTAATTCTATAGGTCAGGCACCAAAGAGATTTTCTGGAGGAGGGAGCATTTAAAGTTTCCTTTTTGGTATCTCTAAAATGAAACTATTTAGGAAGCCATTTTGCCCTCTGGCAAAGTAGTTCTCTCTACAGGTCTGCAACACTGATGGTGTACATTTCATTTTGGCATCCAAAATACAGACTAACAATTTTGCAGACTGTGAGGTCTTAGAGCTATTTTGAACAAGCCACTTATTTTGTAGATAAGAAATTGAGAGCAAGAAAGTCCAAATCTGATTAGAGCCATAAGATCCAAATACTTTAAAAATCAAGGAAGTTGTTAATGTAAAGACTAAATGTCAAATCGATCAATAAAATCTCTGGAAATGTACTGTCATTTAGACACATGCCAGGTGTCCTGCGTTCGGTTCTTGTGGTGGTGGTGGTAGTTCCATAAAGCCAGCTGAATTACATCTAAGCAGCAGATGTTCTGAACCTGGTTCTATCAATGTGTTATTACTTTCTGTCTCTAGAGTAATCATTATTACTTACATTGATCTTTTACTATCTCTATATACTTATGAAATTTAATTTATAGAAGAATTCTAGAAAAGTCAACCAGTGAAGTGAAGTCGCTCAGTTGTGTCCAACTCTTTGCAACCCCATGGACTGTAGCCCACCAGGCTCCTCCACCCATGGGATTCTCCAGGCAAGAATACTGGAGTGGGTTGCCATTTCCTTCTCCAGGGGATCTTCCTGACCCAGGGATCGAACCCAGTTCTCCCTGCATTGTAGGCAGACGCTTTAACCTCTGAGCCATCTTCTCCAGGAGATCTTCCAGTATCGAGTTCTTTTATCACATTAATAAAGGTGCCCCTCCTTAAACTACAGTGTTGTTTGAACTGCTACACTCTTTGCTAGCTTTATCCCATCATTAGATTTGTGATAAAAGCTCTTTAAAGATCATCTTATTTAGATATCATGTGGCTAGACAGATGAGAAACTGAGACCCAAAGAGCCACACATCTAATTTATAAAAGAACCAGAACCGAGAGCCCGAATGCCCCATATCTGAGTCCTGGTCTCTGTCTACTGCACCACGTGGCACCATTTTACAAGCCCAGAGGCATCTGGGGGCTCCAGAAAGACACTTACCCTGTATTCTTCACACCTAGAGAATGCTGACTGGCATGATTTCTTTGGACTAGACCCAATTCTGGAAGAGGAGAGGAGACTAAGTTATTCTTTTCCCAGGCTTTATGAGCTGACTGGGAATGTTCTCAGATGATGTGTTCATCTCTAAGAGTTTGATTTTTTCCCCTTCAGCTCCTTTTTGTTTTGTTTGGCCTAACAAGGAAGAAAAGCACTTAACTGAGTGATTAAGCCAATAACATTTAAATTGGCTGTTTTATATTTTCCTCATTCCATATTTCCATTTGTGTTTAAAAATCAGAAGCTCATCTTAAAGAGCAAAGGTTACATTCAAGATTAATATCAAAGAAGTCTTAACAAAATAGGCTGAACTACCCAGATCCTGGTCCTTGGAGGAGCTGTTCTTTCCTAGAAAAGCCTGAGGCCTCGTGCTGGTTCAGAAGTCTATAGATTTGCTGTGAAAATTGAGAACTTACCATTCAAAGATTTCCTTGGCTACAGTGGATTATCTGGAGAAAAATTGGGAAAAAATAAACAAACAAAAACCCCCCCAAAGTCAATTGCCTAGGTATTTTGGCTACATAATGACAAACATATATTAAATAGCTTTTCTTCAAGTTTTGCATATGACTGCCTGAACTTTTTATTCTCCAGATTCACAGTCATGCACATTGTTGAGTTCAAACCTGCATTATCATCAAGGAACAATTTGTTTCTACCTGGCATATAGTTGGAAATTTAAAGCACAGATTTTGGTGATTACTAGCTTAATGAATGAACATAGCTGAATATGAAATATCTCAACTCTTAGAATCAAAAACTAGTTGAAAGAAAAATATATCACAGAAGAGAAAGGATTAAAGCAATCCAGCTGAAACTTATCATCAGAGCCAGCATATTGTTGGCATAATGAGATGTATTTTAAACCAAACATAATCATTTGAAGTTTTGGTATAATGGCAGGGTCTCTGGAACGCTAAGCCCTGAGTTCTACTGATTACTAATGGGAAGGAACATCCACACATAACATGCAGGTCAAGGATTCACACTCATCTGTCTGAGAGTTCAGCCAAGAAATCCCTGGTGCCTAGAAAACAGGAGAGAAAAAAACACAAAAAAGCAGTAAATTGTATCCATGAGGCAGGTCCATTCTGACCCACTTCTATTCATCAGATGTCAGATGAATAGCTACCCAACTTCTAAGCCCTAGTAGCTTCAGCTTTGTTTCTTTTGTTTTTCCTTTTGTTCATCTGAGCTTAATACCTTTACGTTTGTGTTACTTAGTTGATGAATACAATTTGATGTCAATGACTAAGTAATATGGGTCAGACGTTGAATGTCACTGTCTCAGAGATGCCTTCTGTATACATATCAGACACCTCTACCCGTCACAAGGTTTTATTTTATTCAAAACAACCAGGTTTATCTAAAATTATCTTTGAAATTTCTGGTTATGTGTTAACAGTCCATTTTCTCCAGTGAAGAGGACTGTAAGATCAGGGTCCTGGATGGTCCAGGTTATTGCTGAGTATCTAGTATCTAGCACCAAACATGGCACATGAAAGACACCCAATAAATGCCGTTAAATAAATATCTGGAAGCCTAGGGTGCATGGCCTTGACTACCTCTTTCCTTTGGAATGAAAACTAAGTTTCAAGATGCCGTATAAGGGAGAAAATCCTCTAAGACAAACTGAGAGATTGGAAAAAAGTTAGCAATACCTAGAAACAAGACTGAATGAAAAAGCAGAGCCAGATTATTTGAAAAATTAATAAAATTCATTGATTATTAATTATTATTAAATGGTTAGGAAAAAATTTATTTAAGTGATTTTATGGGTAAAAATGTAAAAGATAATAAAAAGGTTAAAATCTAGAAGTTAATTTGGCAAAAAAAAGATAAGATATTGGGTGGAAGGTTTGAACTGTAGGCTTGGCATGCTCCCTGCAGCAATCCTTGGGAATTTGAATCCTAAATGGACCAGAAGGAAAGAGGGTCTGGATCTTCCTGGCACCATCAGTAAGAGCCCAGACATTGGAAGCAGCCTGGATTCAAATCCTGAGAAGAGTAGATAATTCTGAGATGAGGCTTGAATGAGATAAACCTGTATAGGTCTTAGCACTATACCTGCTTCTTAGTGAATGTTCAAAACTGTCAGTCCTTATGGTTTCTTTTAAATTCAGTAAATAGGGTGTGCTAAGCAGGGCTGAAGGACCTCCCTGCCTGCATTGCATCAGCCACCAGGTTGCTCCTGAAGTCGAAGGAGTAGAGATTTGTCCAGAATATCAGCATCCTCTTCCAAGCAACATTTTGTACTATCCCCTTTCCTCACTATTGAGTACTTGAGTTTCCCAAGAACTTGATATCTGGAATGGAAAAGACAAATTCACAAGAAGGGTTCCACTTATTAAGCCCTACACAGACACCTGTAACTCATGCTGAAAGGCTCCCCTAATCCCTTGCTGTATTTTCTCCATAATCCTCCCCTCTTCTGTTACAGCACTTAGCACCTGCAGCTGTGTTTATAATCTTTTCTCCTAGGGCAAATCTCTCCAGAACAGAAGTGTGTCTTACTCATTGTTATGGACTGAATTATGTCCCCCTGTCCCCAAATTCACATTGAAGCCCTAATTCCCTGTGTGATGCATTTGGAGTTTGAACTTCAGATAGGTAATTAAGGTTAAATGAGCTCATAAGAGTGAGGCCCTAATCTAATAGGGCTGGTTTCCTTATAAGAAGAAGAGTCCCCAAGGATGGACATGTACACAGATGAAAGGCCATTTGAGGACACAGTGAGAAGCAGCCACCTAGAGCCAAAGAGAGAGGTCTCAGGAGAAATTAAACCTGCCACTTTGATCTTCAACTTTCCACTCCCAGAACTGTGAGAAATGGGTTCTTGTTGCTTAAGCCATCCAGTCTGGTCTTGTTACGGCAATCTTGGCCGACTAATCCCTCCATCTAGGATGGAAATTGTAGCCTGGCACCAGCATCTCTTCCAGTGTCCCTCCCGTGTGTCTCCTGTGCCATAGCAGACGAGAGCTCAGTGTTCTCTCTCAGTCTTGAATGTCAATGTTGCCTCAATTAGCTGCCCTTTATGGGGTATTCAGAAGGTGGAGGTGAGGCAGGGGCCATCCTTCAGCTGTTGTGAGTGTTGCTAGGACAGGCACAGACATGAAGATGCGGAGTTGGTCTGCCACATTCTAGTATCCAGAACCTAGTTTTGAGAGCATTGGGAGACAGCTGTTGCAGTGGTCGAGGTGGCTATCTTGATGGCTAGGCAGTGGCTGAGGCAATGTATCCTCAAACTCAGCAGCTCCTGAAGGTGGTCTGATTCTCTCTCCCCGATTGTATTTGTGGGTCCACTTGACGGTATTGTTCTTGAGAGTTGTTTCTGGAGCCCTGGTCTAGGACTTGCTCCTCAAAGCTTTCCTATTTCATAAGTATTTTGCTGTCTGGATAAAATCTCTTTTTCCTTAAGAAAGCTAAAGCGGTTTCTGTTCTTTAGACTGAATCCAGGCTGACGCATACCTCTCTGTATCTTTGACCTTGAACACAATACCTGGCACATGTGAAAGATGAACAAGTGTTATCTAAACTAATGTTTACTAATCTTGATGTGTATCATTGTCACCTGGAAGGCTAAGACAGAACACAAAGGTCCAGGCTTACTGAGGTAGAACAGGGACTTCATCTTTGTGTTTGTGTGAAGTTCCTTGGGAGATTCTAATACTCACCAAAGTCTGAGAAACCCTGGTTGAAACATTCTCTGTGGCCTCCTAGGGACCAGGGCATACTTCTAAGCATTTGATATTCAGTGACTCGAATTCTTATAAAAAACTTTATGAAGTGGGAAGTAGTGTTATCCCTATTTTACATGTGTGAAAACTGAGGCATTTAGAGCCTTAGGAAAGTACCCAAAGTCACACAGCAAGTAAATATCAGTTCAGTTCAGTCGCGCAGTCGTGTCCGACTCTTTGCGACCCCATGAATCGCAGTACGCCAGGCCTCCCTGTCCATCACCAACTCCCGGAGTTCACTCAGACTCACGTCCATTGAGTCTGTGATGCCATCCAGCCATCTCATCCTCGGTCGTCCCTTTCTCCTCCTGCCCCCAATCCCTCCCAGCATCAGGGTCTTTTCCAATGAGTCAACTCTTAGCATAAGGTGCCCAAAGTACTGGAGCTTCAGTTTTAGCATCATTCCTTCCAAAGAAATCCCAGGGTTGATCTCCTTCAGAATGGACTGGTTGGATCTCCTTGCAGTCCAAGGGACTCTCAAGAGTCTTCTCCAACACCACAGTTCAAAAGCATCAATTCTTCGGCGCTCAGCCTTCTTCACAGTCCAACTCTCACATCCATACATGACCACAGGAAAAACCATAGCCTTGACTAGACGGACCTTAGTCGGCAAAGTAATGTCTCTGCTTTTGAATATACTATCTAGGTTGGTCATAACTTTTCTTCCAAGGAGTAAGCGCCTTTTAATTTCATGGCTGCAGTCACCATCTGCAGTGATTTTGGAGCCCAAAAAAACAAAGTCTGACACTGTTTCTACTGTTTCCCC
>SJXQ01002355.1:273647-339704 GCA_006408695.1 Aepyceros melampus
GTCTGTTGTGATCTCTCCATTTTCATTTCTAATTTTATTGATTTGATTTTTCTCTCTTTGTTTCTTGATGAGTCTGGCTAATGGTTTATCAATTTTATTTATCCTTTCAAAGAACCAGCTTTTGGCTTTGTTGATTTTTGCTATGGTCTCTTTTGTTTCTTTTGCATTTATTTCTGCCCCACCTTTTGATTTTTAAGAAGCACTGCCACCTGGGCAGACTCAGTAAGGCTCAGCAATTATTCCATGTTATTTCTCTTCATATTCCAACTCCCTTGTTAAGTGGGACTGTACAGTTCATTCTGGTCAGTGGGTTGCTAATGAAAGCAACATGTGTCAATTCCAAACTATATTATAGAAGAAGAGATGTGAAAGCAGTGATTGTGGGGGCTATATATTAAGGTCAAAGAGCTGTGAGGTAAATGCTGCATAGAATACCTACCTCATCACCATATCAAAGGTGCTTAACTCTCTCCAAATTTTGCATAAGTAAGCAATAGCTTTTATTAACTTTTATTGAATAAATACACTGTTAGTTTAGGGCTAGTTAATATTTTTTCCATGGTAAATCCTATTATTTTACCATTAAAAATATACTCTGTGATAGCTCATTTTATGTGTCAGTTTGACTGACCATAAGGTACCCAGATGAAACAGTATTTATGGGTGTGTAGCTCAGGGTGTTTCCAGATAAGATTAACATTTGCCTTGGTGAACTCAGTAAAGTAGATTGTTTTCCCTAATATGGATGGGCATCATATAATCCACTGAGGGCCAGAATACTACAGAAGGTGGAGAAAAGAAGAATCATCCCCTTTTTCATGCCTCACTGATTATGCTGAGACATCTCATCTTCAACAATCAGTCTGGGTTCTCCAGCATCAACTCCCCTTGGTTCTTAGGCTTTCAAACTTAGGCTGAATCACACCACCAGCTTTTCTGGATCTCCCACTTGCAGATGACACATCATGGGACTTTTCAGCCTCCATAGTCACATGAGCCAGTTCTTCATGCTGCTGTTGCTGCTGCTAAGTCGCTTCTTTTGTGTCCAACTCTGTGTGACCCCTTAGACAGCAGCCCACCAGGCTCCCCCGTCCCTGGGATTCTCCAGGCAAGAACACTGGAGTGGGTTGCCATTTCCTTCTCCAATGCATGAAAGTAAAAAGTGAAAGTGAAGTCACTCAGTCATGTCCTGCTCTTAGCCACCCCATGAACTGCAGCCTACCAGGCTCCTCCATCCATGGGCTTTTCCAGGCAAGAGTACTGGAGTGGGTGCCATTGCCTTCTCAGAATTCTCTGCTAAGTCGCTTCTTTTGTGTCCAACTCTGTGTGACCCCTTAGACAGCAGCCCACCAGCTCCCCCGTCCCTGGGATTCTCCAGGCAAGAACACTGGAGTGGGTTGCCATTTCCTTCTCCAATGCATGAAAGTAAAAAGTGAAAGTGAAGTCACTCAGTCATGTCCTGCTCTTAGCCACCCCATGAACTGCAGCCTACCAGGCTCCTCCATCCATGGGCTTTTCCAGGCAAGAGTACTGGAGTGGGTGCCATTGCCTTCTCAGAATTCTTCATAATAAATATATATTTTTTAAAATATAAATAAATACATATTTTAATTTATAAATTATATATATTTTTATAAAATATAAATATATATTGTGTTGGCCAAAATGTTTGTTCAAATGTTCCATGTTACAGAAAAACCCAAACTTTATGACAACTTAATAATAAATATAAAATATAATTTTATTTTTATTTATTCAAGTATGAAAATACATTCATAAATCATATACTTAATTTTATATATTTTTATATTTTAAATTTATTATACATATGTATACATATTATACATATCCCTCAATATGTTTTTATTACAAAAGCCACAGTGATTCTGTTATTCCCTTGGAACTCTCCAGTGGCCTTTCCTCTCACTTAGACTAAAAGGTAAAGTTCTTCCTTCGATTTGTAAGAGCTTATGTGATCTGGCTTCTTCAAGGTAGTATTTGATAGTTTTCGAATTTCATCTATTCTTTGCCCTCTCTTTCACACCATACTATAGACATATGAACCTTCTCTCTGTTCTTGAGTTCTTCAGACCCATGACTAAGATCTTTATACTAGCTAAAACTTTGAAAAATGTTTTTCCCACAGAGATCTGCATTTTGGCTCCCTAATTTTCTTCATATGTTCAAATGTTACATTTTCACTATATTGTTCCTTGTCCATCAACACTATCTCTGCACTTTCTGTTCTCCTTTGTGTTGCAGCTGCTGAAATACAGAAAACTAGATTTTTCAGTGGAGAAGGCGATGGCACCCCACTCCAGTACTCTTGCCTGGAAAATCCCATGGACGGAGGAGACTGGTAGGCTGCAGTCCATTGCGTCACAAAGAGTTGGACAAAACTGAGTGACTTCACTTTCACTTTTCACTTTCATGCACTGGAGAAGGAAATGGCAACCCACTCCAGTGTTCTTGCCTGGAGAGTCCCAGGGACGGGGGAGCCTGGTGGGCTGCCATCTATGGGGTCGCACAGAGACGGACACGACTGAAGTGACTTAGCAGCAGCATATTTTTCAATGCTTTTGTTGTTTACTGCTGTGTAATAAACCATGCCAAAACTCTGTAGTTTAATACAACTACTACCAAAGACTTTTCCTTTTCCTAAGGCAGAATTTATTTTTATAACTCAAATCATCATATATACATTTTATTATAGTTAACTGAGTGTGTGTATGGTTTCCCTCTTGCTAGTAAGCTTGAAAATAGGAATTGCTATATTATTCTCTGTATCCCCTAAGCATTAACGTATGCCTTCAGTTCAGTCGCTCAGTTGTGTCCGACTCTTTGTGATCCCATGGAGTGCAGTAGCCAGGCCTCTCTGTCCCTCACCAACTTTTGGAGTTTACTCAGACTCATGTGCATTAAATTGGTGATGCCATCCAACCATCTCATCCTCTGTTATCCCCTTCTCCTTCCACCTTCAATCTTTCCCAGCATCAGGGTCTTTTCCAGTGAGTCAGTTCTTTGCATCAGGTGGCTGAAGTATTGGAGTTTCAGCTGCAACATCAGTCCTTCCAATGAATATTCAGAACTGATTTCTTTTAGGATGGACTGGTTNCTGTTATCCCCTTCTCCTTCCACCTTCAATCTTTCCCAGCATCAGGGTCTTTTCCAGTGAGTCAGTTCTTTGCATCAGGTGGCTGAAGTATTGGAGTTTCAGCTGCAACATCAGTCCTTCCAATGAATATTCAGAACTGATTTCTTTTAGGATGGACTGGTTTGATCTTGTTGTCCAAGGGACTCTCGATAGTCTTCTCCAACACCACAGTTCAAAAACATCAATTCCTTGGTACTCAGCTTTCTTTATAGTCCAACTTTCACATCTATATATGACTACTGGAAAAGCCATAGCTTTGACTAGATGGACTCTTTTGGCAAAGTAACATCTCTGCCTTTTAATATGCTGTCTAGGTTGGTCAGAACTTTTCTTCAAGGAGCAAGCATCTTTTAATTTCATGGCTGTAGTCAACATCTGCAGTGATTTTGGAGCCCAAGAATATAAAGTCTGCCACTGTTTCCCCATCTCTTTGCAATGAAGTGATGAGACCGGATGCCATGATCTTAGTTTTCTGAATGTTGAGTTTTAAACCAGCTTTTTCATTCTCCTCTTTCACTTTCATCAAGAGGCTTTTTAGTTCCTCTTCTCTTTCTGCCATAAGGGTGGTGTTATCTGCATATCTGAGGTTACTGATATTTCTCCCGGCAATCTTGATTCCAGCTTGTGCTTCCTCCAGCCTAGTGTTTCTCATGATGTACTCTGCATATACGTTAAGTAATCAGGGTGACAATATACAGCCTTGACGTACACCTTTCCCTATTTAGAACCAGCCTGTTGTTCCATGTCCAGTTTTAACTGTTGCTTCCTGACCTGCATACAGATTTCTCAAGAAATAGGTCAGGTGGTCTGGTATTCCCATCTCTTTCAGAATTTTCCACAGTTTGTCGTGATCCACACAGTCAAAGACTTTGGTGTAGTCAATAAAAGAAGTAGATGTTTTTCTGGAACTCTTATTACATTTTTGATGATCCAACGGATGTTGCCAATTTGATATATGGTTCCTCTGCCTTTTCTAAATCCAGTTGAACATCAGGGAGTTCGCAGTTCATATACTGTTGAAACCTGGCATGGATAATTTTGAGTATTACTTTACTAGCCTGTGAGATGAGTGCAATTGTACAGTAGTTTGAACATTGTTTGGCATTGCCTTTCTTTGAGATTGGAATGAAAACTGACCTTTTCTAGTCCTGTAGCTACTGCTGAGTTTTCCTAATTTGGTGGCATATTGAGTGCAGCACTTTTACAACTTTGTCTTTTAAGATTTGAAATAGCTCAGCTGGAATTCTATCACCTCCACTAGCTTTGTTCTCACTGATGCTTCCTAAGGCCCACTTGACTTCACATTCCAGGATGTCTGGCTCTAGGTCAGTGATCATACCATTGTGATTATCTGGGTCATGAAGATCTTGTGTATAGTTCTTCTGTGTATTCTTGCCACCTCTTCTTAAAATCTTTTGCTTCTGTTAGGTCCATACCATTTCTGTCCTTTATTGTGCCCGTCTTTGCATGAAGAGTTCCCTTGGTATCTCTAATTTTCTTGAAGAGATCGATCCCTAGTCTTTCCCATTCTATTGTTTTCCTCTATTTGTATTGATCGCTGAGGAAGGCTTTCTTATCTCTCCTTGCAATTCTTTGGAATTCTGCATTCAAATGGGTATATCTTTCTTTTTCTCCTTTGCCTTTTGCTTCTCTTCTTTTCCCAGCTATTTGTAAGGCCTCCTCAGATGACCCTTTTGCCTTTTCGCATTTCTTTTTCTTGGGGATGGTCTTGATCCCTGCCTCCTTAGAATGTCATGAACTTCCATGCATACTTCTTCAGGCACTTTGTCTATCATATCTGATCCTTTGAATCTATTTCTCTCTTCCACTGTATAATCGTAAGGGATTTGATTTAGGTCATACCTGAATGGTCTAGTGGTTTTCCTTACTTTCTTCAATTCAGTTTGAATTTGGCAATAAGGAGTTCATGATCTGAGCCACAGTCAGCTGTCAGTCTTGTTTAGAACTTCTCCATCTTTGGCTGCAAAGGATATAATCAGTCTGATTCGGTACTGAGCATCTGGTAATGTCTATGTGTAGAGTCTTCTCTTGTGTTTTTGGAAGAAGGTGTTTGCTATGACCAGTGCGTTCTCTTGGCAAAACTCTATTAGCCTTTGCCCTGCTTCATTCTGTTCTTAAAAGCCAAACTTACCTGTTACTCCAGGTGTTTCTTGACTTCCTACTTTTGCATTCCAGTCCCCTATAATGAAAAGGACAGCACTATCACAGTAATCCCAGTTTATGCCCCCACCAATAATGCTGAAGAAGCTGAAGTTGAGTGGTCCAACGTATGCCTTACAAGTAGATTAGTGGTCGCTGAATGTAATATGTAAATTAATATTGCTCACAAGAAACTAAAATATATCCTGCTGGCAACTAGAGGTTACATATTCATTGATTTGCATGCTGACTTTAAGAAACTAGGCTAAAGAATTTATTGCAAAATTATCATGCTAGTCAACACAAAATGTCAGTGTTATACTGTGTTATTTATTGAATGATGATGTGTGGATCTCATGGATAGCCTGTGTAGATTTACTTCTGGGTAAAATAAGCCTTTTAACCAGCTGTGAAATCTTATGTTGGCATGCATATGAAGGTAAATTTTGTCATAGCTTTCAGAAGAGTAAATCCTTAACCTTTGCTTAAATAAAATATAAATATACCTTTTCATCTAGCAATTCTGTTTTCAGAATTTACATTAGATAGCTTGGGCTGCCACAGAAAAGATACCATAAACTGAGTGGGTTACCTAAAGAAATTTATCTTCTTACAATTTTGGAAACTGAAAGTCCAGGATCAGTGTCAGCATTGTTAAGTTTTTGTGATAACTCTTTTCCTGGCTGGCCTTCTAGCTGTGTTCTCACATGGTAGAAGAGAGAGGGAGAGGGAGGGAGATAGAGTGAATGTTCTGGTATAACTCTTAAAAGGGCATAATCCCATTATGAAGGCCCCACCTTCATGAGTTCATCTGAACCTAATTACAATATATATTTTAATTAATTATATATGTTTCTGAGACCCAAACAAGGTTTTCTTTGTGACCTAACAACGTACACCTGTCACTTTACAGCTTAGTTTACTCAGTAGTAAGTAAACTAGCTTTCTGCACATGAACCTTCAGTTCAGTTCAGTTCAGTTGCTCAGTCATGTCTGACTCTTTGCAACCCCATAGACTGCAGCATGCCAGGCTTCCCTGTCCATCACCAAATCCCAGAGGTTGCTCAAACTCATGTCCATCGAGTTGGTGATGCCATCCAACCATCTCTTCCTTTGTCATCCGCTTACACATATATAATTCTACTAGTCTCTTTATGGATTTAATTTTTCTCTTTTGAGATAAATGAGTTCAAGTCTCTAGAAGTAATGTGGAATAAAAATATTACTTAAAAATAATTTTGTGATCTGTTTTTGAAAAATCTTTGCCTTGTATAATCATCTATCTTTGTATTGTGAATATGTGGGTACTGACCTCTGTTCACAACATGTACATCTCCCATAATTCCAGTTTAGTGACATAATGAAGTTCTAAATAAACCTTATCTGCTATTTCCTCAAGGTATAAATCATGGCAATAAATACATATGTATTTTACAGCTTCAAACATGTTTTATTGGATCTGCATTCCCTGACATGTCTCTTTAGCTTTCATACATTTTGATTTTAAAAACAAACTATTATTTATCATTCAGTCTAGTTAAAATAGTAATCTCAGTTCTAAGCTTATATATACCCTTCTCGGTGGAAATCTGTAGTGAAGAAGCTAGGATAATCTTTTCTTTCAGCGTTCCTTCACCTCCTCTTTCTGCTTTAAGAGCCCCTGGAGAAAGACATAGTTCTTTCTTGGCTCTTGGTTTCCTCTTTGTGGCAGATATCCAAGTATATGGGTCATTTTGGTGGACCTTTAAAGGGCAAGATCTCTGCCATACAACTTCATGGTATTGATGGTTCCCTGATGACTCAGAAGGTAAAGAATCTGCCTGCAATGCTAGAGACCTGGATTTAATCCCTGGGTTGAGAAGAGAATGGTAACCCACTCTAGTATTCTTCATGGAGAATTCCATGGATAGATGAGCCGGATGGGCACTGGGTCACAGAGCAATTAACACTCCACTCCACTTCTAGCTGACTACTTATGATTCCCCTTCAGTTACTGCTTCTGATCACTTGGAGCCATTCATTCAAGCAAATCACCCTCTTGGATAGACCCTATCCACAAGTAATCCAGCTATTTCCTACAGTGATTTGCTGGCTTAAATGTCAGTTACTTACTAGGAAGTTTCAGCATTCTTATGACTAGCTTACAAGTGGTCTGACCAAAGGGCAGATGTCTCCTCTCACCTCTAAACTGCTCTGCTCTTCTCATTCATTCATTCCCAAGACAGGCATTTGACTGCTTCATCAATACAGTTCAGTTCAGTTCAGTTTAGTCGCTCAGTCGTGTCCAGCTCTTTGCAACCTCATGAATCACAGCATGCCAGGCCTCCCTGTCCATCACCAACTCCCGGAGTTCACTCAAACTCATGTCCATCGAGTCGGTGATGCCATCCAGCCATCTCATCCTCTGTCGTCCCCTTCTCCTCCTGCTCCCAATCCCTCCCAGCATTAGGGGCTTTTCCAGTGAGTCAACTCTTCGCATGAGGTGGCCAAAGGATTGGAGTTTCAGCTTTAGCATCAGTCCTTCCAATGAACACCCAGGACTGATCTTTAGGATGGACTGGTTGGATCTCCTTGCAGTCCAAGGGACTCTCAAGAGCTTTCTTAAATTGATCATGAATCACAGCATGCCAGGCCTCCCTGTCCATCACCAACTCCCGGAGTTCACTCAAACTCATGTCCATCGAGTCGGTGATGCCATCCAGCCATCTCATCCTCTGTCGTCCCCTTCTCCTCCTGCTCCCAATCCCTCCCAGCATTAGGGGCTTTTCCAGTGAGTCAACTCTTCGCATGAGGTGGCCAAAGGATTGGAGTTTCAGCTTTAGCATCAGTCCTTCCAATGAACACCCAGGACTGATCTTTAGGATGGACTGGTTGGATCTCCTTGCAGTCCAAGGGACTCTCAAGGGCTTTCTTAAATTGAACTTCAATATTTTAGGCAAAACTAGCATTTTAAAATTGTGCTCTAGTAAATGAAATAATAATGTTAAGAGCTATGAACAATGGTGAAAAACTGTAAAATAAATAAATAAAAACCTCTTTATTAATTAACTCCAGTGATGTACCACTGAAAAAACTTTGTTCCCTACAATAATAGACAACAAGAAACTTTGCTTTTTTGCAATCACATTAGTGAGATGGGAACACCCCATATTTCCTGAGGAATGAACTGTGTGGCTACTTTGATACAGAGAAGTAGCCTCAATTTCCTACCCAAGTATAAAGCGTCAGATAATGTGTTCTCAGATACGATTCCACATTCATTTTTACTTCATAGTTTCCAAGGAAACAGGACCTTAAGCCCATTTCTCAATCCAGTCCTGATCCTTTGCTTTCAGCCTATCAAAGAACTTTTCACTTAAATTTTACTTAAACTTCACCTTGCCCTCATACTAGTGAGAATATTGGTTTTTCCTTCCTTAGTTCTGATGAAATTCTCCACCAGTTCTGCTGATGTGCAATCTCTTACTGTAGCAAATAAAGAGTCATAACTTTGTCAGACTATGGATGTGCCACAGTTTAATGGTCTTTGAGCAGATTTATTTATCATTTCCAAACATTTTCTGTGCTCAACACTCCAAGAACTTAAAAATACATGTACTAATCACATTGACAGAAAGAAACCAGCAATAACAGAATTGTTTTAGGACCTCCTGGAAGCTGTGTTAAGAAAGCATGGAGGAAAAAAAAAATAGAGATTAATCTTTTTTTCCCCTAATTCTTTGAGTCCCTCCATTACTTGACTCTGATTCATGTTTTCTTAATCTTCATTCAAATGTGACCTTTTCTTTTATTCCCTATGTACTTTGTACCTTCTGTTATGACATTTATAGTTTTTTGAATTAGGTTATTTGTGAGTTTGATTTGACATGGTTAGACTTCTTCATCAATATCCCTTACCTGGAATTTTGCACTATCCTCTACCTTATATACTCTAAAGTCTACTTTTCTCACACTAACTAATGTGAAATTTTTAAAAAAATTAATTTGATCATGTTATTTCACTCCTTGAAACTTTGCTTTCCCAGCACACTTGGAATAAAATATAAAGTTCTTATGCCCTCTAAGGGTTTCTGGATACTGCTGTGATTTGATATCCCACTACTATTCTTTTTGAATACTTCCCTTTAGTCATTCTTGCTTCAATGGGAGTTGGGGATGGTGGGGTGAAGGCAATGAAGGAAAAATAGGCTCCCTTCTAATGCCTTTGTGTTTGCTGTCACTCTTTCTAGCATTCTTGGTTTAAATGCGCACAGCCTTCACATTTATTCAGTCTCTTTTCAGATGTCCTTTCCTCAGAGAGGACTTTGCCAGTGCTCTGGAAGTAGAATGCCACTTCATTTAAACATCACTAATCACTTAGTTGCCTTATTCATTTCTTGGCATATAACAACCTACAAGTTATATATTAATTCTTATATGTGTATTCGTGTGTGCATGCATATATGTATTTATGATATAAGCTCCATGAGGTTAGAATGTTTGTCTTTATTTGCTTCTTTATCTACAGGCCAAACATAGTATCTGATACATAGTAGAAGGTTGGTAAATATTTATTGAATTAATGAATGTTGTCAAGTATATTTTTATCGTGCTTGCATATATCACAGTTTCAGTTTTACATTCACAGTCAATTTAAAAACACAGATTTGAGAGTGAAACAGTCTGTGTCTTCTAATCCTGCTCTGCTTTGTGATATAGGGAAAGTTACTTAACTTCTATTTTTCAGTTTTCTGATCTGTAAAAAGATAATATCTTTATCTTAGAATTTATCTNAACGAAGATCATGGCATCTGGCCCCATCACTTCATGGGAAATAGATGGGGAAACAGTAGAAACAGTGTCAGACTTTGTTTTTTTTGGGCTCCAAAATCACTGCAGATGGTGACTGCAGCCATGAAATTAAAAGGCGCTTACTCCTTGGAAGAAAAGTTATGACCAACCTACATAGTATATTCAAAAGCAGAGACATTACTTTGCCGACTAAAGTCCGTCTAGTCAAGGCTATGGTTTTTCCTGTGGTCATGTATGGATGTGAGAATTGGACTGTGAAGAAGGCTGAGTGCAGAAGAATTGGTGCTTTTGAAGTGTGGTGTTGGAGAAGACTCTTGAGAGTCCCTTGGACTGCAAGGAGATCCAACCAGTCCATTCTGAAGGAGATCAACCCTGGGATTTCTTTGGAAGGAATGATGCTAAAACTGAAACTCCAGTACTTTGGCCACCTCATGGGAAGAGTTGACTTATTGGAAAAGACCCTGATGCTGGGAGGGATTGGGGGCAGGAGGAGAAGGGGACGAGGATGAGATGGCTGGATGGCATCATGGACTCAATGGACGTGAGTCTGAGTGAACTCCAGGAGTTGGTGATGGACAGGGAGGCCTGGCGTACTGCGATTCATGGGGTTGCAAAGAGTCGGACATGACTGAGCGACTGAACTGAACTAATTGATAAGTATGATCCCGTTGCCATTCACTTTATTATTTTGGGTTTGAGTTTATACACCCTTTTTGTGTTTCCTTTCTAGAGACGATCCTTTAGCATTTGTTGGAGAGCTGGTTTGGTGGTACTGAATTCTCTCAGCTTTTGCTTGTCTGTAAAGTTTTGATTTTCTCCTTCATATATGAATGAGATCCTTGCTGGGTACAGTAATCTGGGCTGTAGGTTATTTTCTTTAAATATCACTTTAAGTATGTCCTGCCATTCCCTCCTGGCCAGAAGAGTTCCTATTGAAAGATCAGCTGTTATCCTTGTGGGAATCCCGTTGTATGTTATTTGTTGCTTTTCCCTTGCTACTTATAATATTTGTTCTTTGTGTTTGATCTTTGTTAATTTGGTTAATATGTGTCTTGGCGTGTTTTGCCTTGGGTTTATCCTGTTGGGACTCTCTGGGTTTCTTGGACTTTGGTGATTATTTCTTTCCCCATTTTAGGGAAGTTTTCAACTATTATCTCCTCAAGTATTTCCTCATGGTCTTTCTTTTTGTCTTCTTCTTCTGAGACTCATATGATTCGAATATTGGGGCATTTAATATTGTCCTGGACGTCTCTGAGATTGCCCTCATTTCTTTTAACTTGTTTTTCTTTTTTCCTCTCTGATTCATTTATTGCTACCATTCTATCTTCTACTTCACTAATGCTATCTTCTGCCTCCTTTATTCTACTATTTGTTGCCTCCAGAGCGTTTTTGATCTCATTTAATGCATTATTCATTATATATTGACTGTTTTTTATTTCTTCTAGGTCCTTGTTAAACCTTTCTTCCATCTTCTCAATCCTTGTCTCCAGGCTATTTATCTGTGATTCCATTTTGATTTCAAGATTTTGGATCATTTTCACTATCATTATTTGGAATTCTTTATCAGGTAGATTCCCTATCTCTTCCTCTTTGTTTGGTTTGGTGGACATTTATCCCCTTCCTTTACCTGCTGGGTATTCCTCTGTCTCTTCATCTTGTTTATATTGTTGTGTTTGGGGTGGCCTTTCTGTATTCTGGCAGTTTGTGGAGTTCTCTTTATTGTGGAGTTTCCTCACTGTGGCTGGGGTTGTACAGGTGGCTTGTCAAGGTTTCTTGGTTAGGGAAGCTTATGTTGGTGTTCTGGTGGGTGGAGCTGGATTTCTTCTCTCTGGAGTGCAATGAAGTGACCAGTAATGAGTTATGAGATGTCAATGGTTTTGGAGTAATTTGGGGCAGCCTTTATATTGGAGCTCAGGGCTGTGTTCCTGTGTTGCTGGAGAATTTGTGTGGTTTGTCTTGCTCTGGAACTTGTTGACCCTTGGGTGGTGCTTGGTTTCAGTATAGGTATGGAGGTATTTGATGAGCTCCTGTCAGTTAATGTTCCCTGGAGTCAGGATTTCTCTGATTCTCATGGTTTGGACTTAAGCCTCCTGCTTCTGGTTTTCAGTCTTATTTTTACAGTAGTCTCAAGACTTCTCCTTCTATACTAATGCTGCTAAGTCACTTCAGTCATGTCCGAATCTGTGTGACCCCATAGAAGGCAGCCCACCAGGCTCCCCCGTCCCTGGGTTCTCCAGGCAAGAACACTGGAGTGGGTTGCCATTTCCTTCTCCAATGCATGAAAGTGAAAAGTTTAAGTGAAGTCGCTCAGTCGTATCCAACTCTTAGCGACCCCATGGACTGCAGCCCACCAGGCTCCTCCGTCCATGGGATTTTCCAGGCAAGAGTGCTGGAGCTATACAGCACTGTTGATAAAACATCTAGGTTAAAGATGAAAAGTTTCTCCACAATGAGGGACACCCAGAGACATTCCCAGAGTTACATGGAGAAGAGAAGAGGGAGGAGGGAGTTATCGGTGACCCGAATTAGATGAGGTGGAATCAAAAGAGGAGAAAGCAAGCTAGCCAGTAATCACTTCCTTATGTGCATTCCACAGTGTGGACTGCTCAGAGATTTTACAGAGTTATACAGAGAAAAGAAGAGGGAGGAAGGAGATAGAGATGGCCAGGAGGATAAAAGAGGGGAATGAAAGGGAGAAAGATCTAGCCAGTAATCAGTTCCCTAAGTGTTCTCCACCATCTGGAACACACAGAAATTCACAGAGTTGGGTAGAGAAGAGAGGGGGTAGGGAGGTGACACGGGCAACCTGGTGGAGAAAAAGGAGAGTCCAAAAGGGGAGAGAGCAGTCAAGCCAATCACTCCCAAGTAAAAATGTGTACTGAAGATTGGATTCTTTAAGGTACAAAATTGATAACAAATACCAAAAGACAAAGATTAAAAATCTAGAGTAGAGTTTGGAATTTCAAAAATACAATATTAAAGACAAGAAGAAAAGAAAGAAAGAGAAAAAAAAATCACAAAAATTATATAAATGTAAATATATATATATGAAGTTTTCTTTTAAAAGATAGTGTGGTTTTTTTTGCAAAGTAATAGTAGGTTATAAAAGTGAAAATTAAAGGAGTAATAGAGGGCTTAAAAAAAAAGAATGATTGTAAAAATTGTAAAAATATATCTAGGACTTTCTCTGGTGTTGTTATGGGTATTGTGGAGTCAGTTCATTTTTAGATAGTTCCTTGGTCCGGCTTATATTTCTCAAGATCTATAGGCCCCTTCCTATGTAGTCGGTACTAACTACAGGATTTTAATCTATTGCACCTGTCACTTCCAAGGCGGTTCCCTCTGTTTTAGCTTCTTCAGTTTGCTGGTCTCTTCAGTGTCTGATATCCGCCCTGACACAAAGGGGGTGGTGGTGGACACTTTTTTTAGGCTCGCTTGTTCAGTCGTGCTGTGGGGAGGGAGGGATGCTGCAAACAAATAACACTGGCGTGTGCTCACAGTGCCTCAGCCACACTGGGCCTGCCCCCGCTCACAGTGCGTGTACCCTCCCTGCCCACACTGCTCAGGCTCTAGGTTGCTCCACCGGGAACCGTCCGAGGCCGGCCCTGGGCTGCATGTACCTCCCAGGTCTAAGCTCTCAGGTTCACGTACTCAGGTAGTCCTCAGAGGCGCAGACTTGGTTGGGCCTGCGTTTTGTGCCCTTCCCAGGTCTGAGCAGCTCAGGTGATGAGGTGTTTGGTGAGTGTGGTCGCTGCAACTTATCACCTCCCCTGTCCCTGCTGCTCGGTTTTCTGCTGCTCGGTTTTCTGGATGTACAACCGGCGCACCTTCTCAGGCGGATGTTGACTGTCCAGAACCCCAAGAAGTCTTAGTTAGCAAAGGTGCCTGCCTACAGTTTTGTAGATAATGTCTGTCTGGGGCTGCAATTGCCCCCTTCTGGCCTTGGCTGCCTGTCACTAGAGGGGGATGGTCTGCAGCTGGCTATCTCTGTTCAGTCCTTTTTCCGTGCATGGGCCTGGCAGTGTCTTAGGTTAGGGCTGGCTTTTCGCATGGTAGCTCTCCCACAGTCTGGTTTGCTGGCCCAAGTTAGTTCCCTCAGATTGCCCTCGGGGCATTCAGGCCAGATGCTTACTCTAAACAGTGCAGCCCTCTCCTCCCTGCCCAGCCCCTGCTTGCTAGTGGCGGGTGCAGGCATCTGCACTGCTTCTCTGCTGGGGGAGTTACCATTGGGCTCATAATCTGTGGGTTTTAATTATTTATTTATTTTTCCTCCCTGTTATGTTGCCCTCTGTCCTCCAAGGCTCCTTCTCTAGGGGATTTTCCCAACCTAGTGATTGAATTAGATGTCTCTTATATCTCCTGCATTGGTGAGCAGACTCTTTATCACTAGCGGCCACCTGGACTACAAATAATATGGACCAAGTGAAGTCACTCAGTCGTGTCTGACTCCTTGCGACCACATGGACTATAGCCTACCAGTCTCCTCTGTCCAGGGAACTTTCCAGGCAAGAATACTGGAGTAGCTTGCCATTTCCTTCTCCAGGGGATCTTCCTGACCTAGGGATCAAACTCAGGACTCCCTCATTGCAGGCAGACACTTTACCATTTGAGTTACCAGGGAAGCCCAATATGGACCAAAAGCCTAGCTTAATATAGTAGATTTATCTATATTATAATAATAGTTGAAGCCTTTTATGTAGTGCTTAACTAGTGCTTCAGAAATTCTCCCTGTGTTAATTTCTTAAATTCTTCTTAAAGAAGCCACAACTGATGTATATTCATAATTAAATGGATGATCTGTCTGGAAATAATTTTTGTTAAGAATATGATACAGTATTATTTTCTTTTTCTTCTTTTGAGTATGGACCTGCAGTTGTTAAAACACTATTTAGTGAAAAGACCCCTGTTTCCACATGACTGTGCACATGAGTGGGTTGTTCTGAGGTCTTTGGTTCCATTTGCCTCTTTGTGTACTGGTTTCAACTCCTCACAGTATTAATTATTGTAGATTAGAGCACTCCGGCATCTGGTGAAGTCAAATCTTTTGTTTTCATGGCTCCTTATCTTTGGCTAATCTCACGGGAAATTCCAGTATGTCTCCAATTAGCCATTTTAAAAACTCTGTAAAGTTTATGAACATAGCATATCCATGATTTTACTGGCTTTAAGGCAAAAATTCCTCTGTATTCCCTGTACTATAATCCTGGCTGAAAATCTCAGTAATTAGATTATACAGCTGTTCAAGTCAGCAGCTTTCTCTCTCAGCAGTTAATCTTTGTGTCAATTTGGCATCTGATTGTGATTCCACAAGTATTTTCATGGAACCATTACTTTTCTTTTATGTTATAAAGGGCTTCCCTGGTGGCTCAGAGGTTAAAGCATCTGCCTGGAATTCAGGAGACCCAGGTTCGATCCCTGGCTCAGGAAGATCCCCTGGAGAAGGAAATGGCAACCCACTCCAGTACTCTTGATGTAGCCATCATGGTCAACAAAAGAGTCTGAAATGCAGTACTTGGATGCAATCTCAAAAATGACAGAATGATCTCTGTTCGTCTCCAAGGCAAACCATTCAATATCACAATTATCCAAATCTATGCCCCAACCAGTAATGCTGAAGAAGCTGAAGTTGAACAGTTTTATGAAGACCTACAAGATCTTTTAGAACTAATACCCAAAGAAGTGTCCTTTTCATTATAGGGGACTGGAATGCAAAAGTAGGAAGTCAAGAAACACCTGGAGTAACAGGCAAATTTGGCCTTGGAATGCAGAATGAAGCAGGGCCAAAGAGTAATAGAGTTTTGCCAAGAAAATGCACTGGTCATAGCAAACACCCTCTTCCAACAACACAAGAGAAGACTCTACACATGGACATCACCAGATGGTCAACACCGAAATCAGATGGATTATCTTCTTTGCAGCCAAAGATGGAGAAGCTCTATACAGTCAACAAAAACAAGACCAGGAGCTGACTGTGGCTCAGATCATGAACTCCTGATTGCCAAATTCAGACTTAAATTGAAGAAAGTGGGCAACACCACTAGACCATTCAGGTATGACCTAAATCAAATCCCTTATGATTATACAGTGGAAGTGAGAAATAGATTTAAAGGTCTAGATCTGATAGATAGAGTGCCTGATGAATTATGGAATGAGGTTCGTGACATTGTACAAGTAAATATAGATCATAGTATCTAACCCCAAGAACCAAGGAGCTTAGACCATAAGCCCCAAGCTTATGACCACTATCTTCTTCTGCCTGGAAGATCTCTCTATGCAGAGTCTAAAGATAAATCTCATTTACATTTAAATCAGATTCCTCCACGTAATTTTTAAAAAACTTAACAATGTCTCAGTCCCTCTGATCAGGTCCTTCAGTTGCTAAAGAAAATACTGAGCTAACAAAAAAATCTTTCCAATGAAACCACAGTCTCTTGGGTAAATGCCAACAGGTTTGAAAGTCTAATAAAACCTATTTGAATCAACGAATAGCTAGAAGGAATAATTACTCTCAGATACAGAACAAATGCTTCTCTGAATTTTATTATTATCTTTGAAGTGAAGAATAACAGAACTGACCCTTAGGTCCATCCATTAGAGAAAACATTTACACGTTTTCAAGAAGAATAGATCAATAGAGTATTGTTTAGCCGCAGGTCTCACACTCCATTTTCCTTACTAATCATGTCCCTTACATTCTCAAGATTGCATCTCTAAGATTTAATAAAATCATATTATTTTTCTAATGCCTAGAAATTAATAATGTAGAAAATGATTTTCATAGAAGTTCAGAAGAACTTCTTGCAGAGATATGCAGAAGTGTACAATGAATAAGGGGAAATATTCTCCCCTCACATACTTCATAACCTGTTTCATCAATAGAAGTGCTCATATTTAAATTTTATCATTATTAAAAGGGAGGACTTCTGAAAACTTTTGGAGTTTTCATTCCTATCACTAGTTGGGTTTGTAAGACAAAAGTGGGACCTTAACATTTTTGAGGCAAAAATTACCCTCATTTTTCCCAGAGAGGAAATGTGAGGCTACACGAGCTGGGTTTGTATCCTAGCTCTGTTATTATGAACTTTACTGTGACTTTTGACAAGTAACCTAAGTTTCAAGTTTTAGTTTTTGTAAAACTTAGGGAAACGTTTTGTAAGACTTTATGAGGTGTTACAAGGGTTAAGTGAGATAATACTAGTTTTTTGCTATCCATGTTAAATTTATGCAGATCTGAAGCAAAAGAAGGAAGGAAGGGCAAGAGAGAAGGAGGGAGGAAAGAAAAAGAAAACGAAAGGATAATGGCACAACAAACTACACACACCAAAATAAGAACTCTGGAATCAAGGGAATGCATGAGATAAATTGTCAGAAAACTTGGGTGTAAATTTGGAGCTCTGTCTCCATCTCGTCTGTGACTTGAAGCAATTTTCTTAATTTTACTCTTGGAAAGAGCAAAATTTCACCCTTGAGGAAATGAAATGTTTGACTTCCCAAGTTTGTTTTAATTCGGACAATCCAGGCTGCAGAAATATAAAAAGTAATTCTTAAAACTTATTTTAAAATTTTCACCTTTACTCATATCCTGATAAGCTTAAAATGTGCTTTTTAACCATCCATATTTCCTGTCTTTATTTGTATTGTCAAGTGAAGCAGTTCCAGCAGATGAGTCAGTTGATAAGGAAGCATTTCTTTTTCTGGAATAATGTGTCAGTGATGCTGTTTTAAAGTGTTTCCGGTATGTTTTGACATTAAGTAACATCACACACAAATGTGCATGGGCTAACTAAAATACTCGTGGTAAACCACAGCCACTATTCCCTTCCCCTTAGGGACTCCAGTTTGATTTTGTTGCTTTCCTTTCTTTTAACAAAAGTGCTATATTACATATATTTTTATGTTTAGTTCCATGAATTAAATTTTGTTCTGTTTTGGGAATCTGTAGAGACTCTCAGACCTTACTTGGGACCCAACACAATGGACCGCTGAACCCAGATACCCTGGCCTGAAAGGGCCGTGGCCCAAGATCAGGAGGTCAGTCCCCCAAGGTGGAAACCAACTCAGCAGGGACATACCAAGAACAGAAAAAGCATGAAGTAGGGTGAAGCACCAAAGAGTCCCACAAAAGGGAAGATCAGAATGGAAACTCTGTAGGGAGACTCATGAAGTTAGGGAGATAATGAGGGGTCAAACTAGAATGGACTTGGTGGAGGCAAGTGTATACAGAAAGTACTGTTAAAGACCTATGCTAAGGACACGGACATGTCTTGTATCGGTTAATTTTATGTGTCACCCTGGCTAGACATGTTGTTCATTTCTTTGGGCCAACACTAATCTAGAAGTTTCTGTGAATGTCTTTGGGTATGATTAGCACCTACAGTCTCTTAACTTTAAGTAAAGCAGGTTGCCCTTGATAATGTGGTTGGCCCCATCAAAGAGTTGTTGACCTTACAGCAAAAATGGAGGTTTCCTGAAGAAAAAGGATTCTGCCTCCAGTCTATATCCTAGAAATTCTGCTTGTTTCCAGCCTGTTGCCCTGTGGATTTTGGACTCAAGATCACAATCTCAACTCTTACCTGAATTTCCAGCCTACTGACTTGCTCTACAGAATTCAGGCCTTCCAAGCCTCATAGTCATGTGAGTCGATTTCTTAAAATCAATCTATATCTACAACTGTATCTATATATATCTATCTCTATCTCTATTGCTTCTCTTCCTCTGGAGAATCCTGACTGATAAAATTTCTGTTGCCATTCTTCTGTAATGTAAGTATGTAAAGTCTGGAAGACTCTCCTGAGCTGGAAGATTGGGTTTAAAGCTGCAAAACCCCAGCAAAGCTCAAGGATATTTTGAGCTATTTGAGAACCATTCTTTTAGTGCAGTCTTTGTCTTTTCCCCTCTCCGCCTGGAGAAAATTGGAAATGGTTATTGTTTCCTTTGACTTAAGAAGTGCCTGCTATTTTCCAGATATCTCATTTGGTGTTGGTTATTTAGGTTGGGATCTCCTGAAAGCAGACTCTGAAATAAGACTTTGAGTGTAAATAGTGTGTTGGGGTGACTCCAGCAAATACTGGTGGGAGAGTAGAGAAGTGAGACAGGGGAGGAAAATAAAGCAGGGTATGCTAATAAATAAGGTAGAGTTGCAGGCTAAGGTTTGATGCCACTGAGACTTCTGGGAAACTGTCTGCTCTAAGGGCGTACAGCTGTGCACCAGGAAATGGGCTGAATACCAAGAAGACAAATGGAGCATTTTCTAGATGTTTCATTTTTAAAATATGTTTTATATTAAACACAGGCATATTTTGGAATAGCCACATAGTCTTGTAAATTTTTGAGGTAAAGCTGGGAAATGCAAAGATATTTTGAGGTATTTAAGAACCAGTCTTTGGGTTCAGTCTTTGTCTTTTATCCCTCTTTATAAAACCTGTCATTCAATTTCCCATTTGAAAGCTTTCCTTGCTGTTACAACCACTTTGTCCCAGGGCTCATGGCCTTACTCCTTCCACTGCATAGAGCTTGTCACTGTGCTGTTGTTTAGTGTCTAAACAAAGAGTCTGCAACACCAGGGACTGTAGCCCACCAGGCTTTCTCTGTTCATGGGATTTCCCAGGTAAGAATACTGGAGTGAGTTGCTATTTCCTCCTCCAGGAAATCTTCCTGACCCAGAGATCAAACCCAAGTCTCTTGCATTGGCAGGTGAGTTCTTTATCTCTGAGCTACCAGGGAAGCCCCTGCATAGAATTTCTCTCCAGCTTAAGTCCTGGTAATAGATCTGTCGGCTACTTCCCTAGAACCTGCTCCTGTTAACCAGTGGGCCTGCTGGTTCTGCTCTAGAGGGCCATGCTCTGCCTCTCATTGGCTCTGCTCTCAGATAATGGGGTTTCTGACATATGGCGCTTGGTAGTCTTTCTAGGTCTATAACTCGATCCTAATTCCCCATCTGCATCCATAGGGATAACTTGTATAGTCAGGCCCCATTGCAGTCTTTGACTTGATCTTAAGGACTCAATATATTATTCTTATATATATACATACTCATGGTTGCCTTGTATGTGCCACTATGCCTTCAAGAAAACTGGAACAATGACAGCTGGTACACTGGTCTCCCAGGAGGTAACAGAAAACAGGCCATATAAGATGAAAAAGAACAGTATAAAAGGAAATATCCTGGAATGGAAATGTGTGTGTGTGCGTGTGTGTGTGTGTGCATGTACAGTTTGGAGGAGGCGATGAGAAAGCGGAGTTTTAATCACAGACACAGGGAGAAAATGAGCCCGGTAGAGCTTGCTCTGCTCTGTTACCTAGAATGGGGTGGAGGTGCTGGAGGAACTATCAGTAGGACCTCCCTTGGCAGCAGTAAATCTCTTTCTCCCCAAGCAGCGCAGATTGTGTTGAAAAATAGATTGTTTATAATATTCAGTTCTGCTTGTACAACCAGAGAGAATAACCTAGAATTTCAATAGACTGGTTTCTAGTACAGAGAAGCCCTTCATCAAAAGTCATTTATGCACAAGCCATTTTCTTCACATGTCACCAATTTTTGTCTTTTTTAGAAAAAATAACAGTTGCAAATGTTTTGCTCTTGCCACATAATCATTTATTCATAGACTTTGTTTTACAAATGTGTCAACCTTATTTGTTTTTAGCTTTTAAAATATCATATCATGATGCTGAGAAATTGCCCCATTAGAAGTATTAGCATTTAGATTCTGGGTCTTAAACGGCACACAATCAACTCTTTGTGACTAGCAAGTGATCTGAATGTTGCCTAACTCTAAGGATTTTCATTGATTTTTAGTCTGACTGGCCCAAATATCAATCAGAGAAGTTTGTTTACAAGTGTTCATACCGTAGTAAAATTTTATACTGAGGGCATTTTGGACAATATGGCAGCATCAGCAAGCAATTCTCCTTCATCCTTCTCCCAGGTTTGAGAATAAAATACTAGATCATTTCTTGCCAGACTTTCATGTAGCATTCTTTCTGGGGCTTCTTAAAAAAATAGTCTCTCCTCAAAACAGAGACACAAATAGTCATTGAGAACTCTTATTTTTCTCCCTCCCTGCAGTTGTAGGCAGCAGTAGGAGAAGATGTCATTTGGATCTACAGCAGCCGTCTTGAGACTGGAGCAATAAGCTAGGTGGTGAAAGATGGTGAAACGGAAAAGAAAAGAAGAGGTCAGATTCTTGATGATGCTTTTTTGAGGCACTGAACCAAAATTGGGACACTCTTCCAAATTTGTTGCTAAGAATAATTTAAACCACTGTTATTTGTTATTTGGATTTCTCTCCTGAGAGCTTTAGAATTTACAAGGAGTCAACACAATTTCGAGATTGTTCACAGAGCCAATGGCCCAGTCTTCCCCATTCACACACAGTTGTCTGGAACCAGAGGAAGAAAAGATGGGGAGTGGAGACTATCACAGTCTGGTACTTACCCTGGACTCAGAAATGAGGTATAGTTACCTTGCTAAGAGAGGTGGCACGAAGAATCAAAGGGTTTTTTCATGAGGGCTTTGCTGAGCCTTGGGATTTAAATATTTCTGGTATTTTGTAGCTTTGGGAGCACCAAGAACAGCACCCTGGACAGTGGCTTGGGGGCACTGGACATCACCAGAGCAGGCAGAGAAGATTGTGAGGAGAAATTTTCTTACGCACACCTGTGTCATTTCCCTTAAAGAGACTTCTGAGAGGAGCCTGAGGTCTTGTGCTAGCGCGTGGGGCTACCTACCCAGTGACAGGTAGTTGATACCACTATGAGCTTATTTGCTCCCAAAGACAGTGTGATCTGTTGACATTCGTGATCCACACGACACACATCATAATTTTTATTAAAGTAAATTCCTGACAACATACAATTCAAGCCATTCTGCAGACACAGTATGCTAAAAGCAGTGCGTGTGTGCCTAGCCGCTCAGTCATGTCTGCCTCTCGCGACCCCATGGACTGTAGCCCTCCAGGCTCCTCTGTCCATGGAATTCTCCAGGCAAGAATATTGGAGCGGGTTGACATTCCCTTCTCCAGGGGATCTTCCTGACCCAGGGATTAAATCCAGGTCTCCTGCATTGCAGGCAGATTCCTTACTGTCTGAGCTACCTGGGAAGCCCAGTGTCTCCTTCAAAAATAATAGCTGAAAATAATTTTCATTGCAAATTGTAGAGTTTATGCAAGCCATACTCATGTGAATAAAATAAGAACATGTTCTGATATACCCTAAAGAGTGCCTTAATTTTGCGTTAGACTGGCGGGGTGTTTTTGATGTGGTCCACATCCTTGCCTCTGTGAGGCCACTGGTCAGTGATTTTCAAATGCATCCCCTCACCCACAGTGAAATCTGACATGGCATTGTATGTAAAACAGATCAAAGTAGAGCAGCTCTGAGGAAGTCCATCGTGACTGGGTACAGGGCCTTACACATGTTGGCCCAGAGCACCTCTGCTCTGAACCGGAGGCAATTTTGAGGAGACTGCACTCTACATCTATTTTGCTGTTGTCTCTGTTTATCAGTTTTAATTATTTAGTGATTTGGACCTCTGGCTATTCATCTGTTAGTCTGGGTCATGGTTCACTCGAAAATGTCAGAAATAGTGTATTTTCCCAATCCTCGACCCTGTTAGGTAAAGTAAGAATTTCCAAGGCAAAGTTCTCCCTTGAGGGACAGAGACAGGAAGCAGTACCTTCTGTTTCTTATGAGACAATTACTTTAAAGTAATAAAATTTCCAGATACACAGGCAAAAGGGGTCTGCCTACCATTTTAGCCCTTTGTGTACTGGGCTCACCATCCCTTTGGGACTGAGAATTCCTTGAGAGAAGGGACCATTGGTTACTCATATTTGTATTCCTTGCCATTCCTAGCACAGAGAGGTGTTCTGAAAAGTGTGGCTAAATTGAATTGAAAAAAGAACAGAAGGCACGGTAGGATTGAATTATATTCCAAACACATCTGCGTCTATGGATGTGAGAAACACTTTTTTAATGTTAAGATTAAATTTTGTTTTTGCTTGAGCATGCCATCAAAATAATATTTGAACTTTTTAATTGCTACTTTAAGACTGAAAATTATTTTCTCCTTAAAAGAAAAAATTTTAAAGCCTCTATGTGTGCAAAGAGTTGTGCTGGGTACTTTCATCTGTTTTGCTGCATTTCTTCTGGTACTTTCTATTCCCTTGTCAATTGAACAGGGGACTGTTTTGTCAAATTATCCAATTTTAATATTTAATTTATTATTATTTGCTGATATTTTAATATTAGGTACACTATCCCTTCAGGGTCTTTTATCCTCTTGTTACAGAAGAGAAACTAGAAACTCTGATGATGGAGGACCTGAGCAGCTCCAAGGGAGCAGAGCAGGAGGGGAACCCAGACTTTTCTGACTCAAGGCACTGTGCTTTTTCTTCAGCTCCACGGTTTCATTTCTTTCCCTTCTATACTTTAAGACCCTTCTTAACCTAAGCATCCCTATCTCTTCAGTTGTTAATCACATCATCCTTTTCAATCTCAAAAACACTGTCTCCACAGTTTTTTGTTGTTGTTCATAGTGAATTCATGCAGAGATTCTTGAATGGGTGGGATGTTGGGATAAATGGACTATAGAGAGTTGAGATGCACTCATATACAAGTGTGAGAAATTCTGTGCTGTGGGAGAATGTTTTGTAGAGAAGCTACATGTTTTGTAGAGTATGTAAATTGTCTTAAGCCCCAGGTTTTATCCCTGGGTTGAGAAGATCCCCTGGAGGAGGGCATGGCAACCCACTCCATGATTCTTGCCCAGAGAATCCCCATGGATAGAGAAGCCTGGCAGGCTACAGTCCACGGGCTCGCAAAGAATCAGACACGACTGAGCAACTAACACACTTTCCCCCTTGCCTGCCTTACTCCAAAGAAACAAATCTGACCAAAGAGGTTATCTGGGACCTGTGTTTATCATAATACCCTGAAGGCCAGGGTACTGCCCATGGATGCCAGAAGTCTGATCCCTTTGAATTTCTATTGTTTACCTGTTCTGCTGCTGCTGCTGCTAAGTCGCTTCAGTCGTGTCCGACTCTGTGCGACCCCACAGACTGCAGCCCACCGGGCTTCCCCATCCCTGGGATTCTCCAGGCAAGAACACTGGAGTGGGTTGCCAGTTCCTTCTCCAGTTCATGAAAGTGAAAAGTGAAAATGAAGTCGCTCAGTCCTGTCTGACTCCTAGTGACCCCATGGACTGCAGCCTACCAGGCTCCTCCGTCCATGGGATCTTCCAGGCAAGAGTACTGGAGTGGGGTGCCATCGCCTTCTCCTTACCTGTTCTAGTCTTTTGCTATTTAGAATACAGGCCTTGGACCACCCGGGTCACTATCTCTTGGAAACTTGCTAACAGTGCGATTAGCAGGTCCTACCAGAGGCCTATTGAATCAGAAGATCTGCTGTGCCTAAGCAGATTAGAGTTTAATGTGCTAAGTTTAATGTGCCTAAGCACATTAGAGTTTAATGCAGTTATACTAGCATAGTTTTTGCCGGCAATCTTGGTCTCTTTTCTTGGAATCCTACATTTTCTCTGCTTAAAATATATGCATGCACATATTGAATTTAATCCTTGATTATTTTGGTGAGGTTATTCTAATACATGTATTATTCCATAGGCCTTTCAAAATTAGCTGCCTTTTGGAATGTCATTCAATTAATTAGATACTTCTAGTTCTCTTAAAAATTTTTGCTATGTTACATTGATGGCAAGAACCATGTTTTATTTACCTTTGTGCCTACACGATTTCTTGTATGTAAAAGCTCAATAAGTTGAAATCTGAATGAATTTTGAATTGAGTTTTGATTGAATGAGTGCGTTCACGGAAGAAGAGGAAATCTATTTAGATGGCACATTCCTTAAGACTTGGACAATGTCTTAGCTACCACTGAATTGCCAATGCTTCAGAGAAAACCTATCAATAAAATGCTTATTATTGTAGCTGTTGGGTGAGAAGACGTTGTATATTTATTCCTGGCATAAGACCCCAGAGAACAGAAACAGAAAAGGAAATAAAGTGGAGCGCTCAGTACAGGGCTAGGCACCCTCACGATTGTTATCTCAGCTACTCATCACAGCATCTTGTCAGCTGGGTGCTATTTTGCTGAGGCTGAAAGCGAGTTCTTAACTTCAAGCACCTCGCCCAAGTTCACGCAGCCAGGGTCAGAGCTTCGTAAGTTTTCGAAGTCATTTGCCACCTCCTTGTGTGCCCTGCCCCTGCTTTCTGTAGAGACTGGAAAGTGGAAAAGGAATGATCCTTCATAATAAAACACAAAAATACACAGCTTTCTGATTTCCCCTGATGCATCAGAGGCTCTGTAGATCTGGAGGAAAGAGACCCTATTCTTGCCTTTCCACCACAGACTAAGCGGGAACAATGGAACTGAAAAGCTGCTCTCCCCTCCCCCAACTCCGCGGATCGCTTTCTGCCAGCGGAACGCAGGTGCTGGGCCTTCAGGCTTGAGGGGGGACCAGAGAGGAACGGACTCACGGCCTGGCAGTTGCCTAGTAACGCCCGCTGGAGGCGTCCCAGCGTAATAAGGTCCCCGAGAAGTGTCACTGGTCTAGAGTGGGACCCCGAAGTGGCCAGTGCTCTCCGCGCTAGCGGCCCCCGCTACTTGGCGGGGTAGGACAGGGGAAATGTTGCAGGAGGAGTCGGATCTGTCTCTCATTATTGCCCAGATAGTCCAAAAGCTCAAAGGCTCCAATTTGTACGCTCAGTTGGAACGGCAGGCCTGGGTAAGTGAGGATGTGGGAAGGGGTGGAGACCCGCGGGGCCGCGGCGATGCCCCGGCCCCTTCTGCCTCCCGCAGACCTAAGCCCGAGCCTGCCTCGGCCCTCTTCAGTTCCGCCCCTGGGAACGGAAAATCCTCCTTGCCCCTTGTAAGCTCCGCTTGCTCAGGCTCGGGCGTCGGGTAATAGATTTATTTTTAAAGTAGGGTGGGGCACACCATGCCTTTCTTTTAGGCCAGAGAACCGCTGAGGCTATTCATTCATAGTGTAGAGCTTTACAGGATCTAATCTAATCTAAGCTACTGAAATCGTTGGAGGTAGGTTGAAGTATACCTTCCTTCGCTTTTTCCATCCTGCAGGTGTGTTTGAGCCCCTAGGTTCCTTTTGACTTTGGCTTCTATGACATTGCTGTCTACCCTCCGTGCAATGATTCCCCCTCTAACGGCCCACCAGGCATTCATTATTTTCTAATGTGTTAGGTTCTTTGGATGCAAAGATTGATCAGGAGACTTTGCCTTTTTTTGTGAATGTGACAAATGGAATCCACAGTATGTGAATTTTTGTGCTTTGTCATTTTGCATAATTTGAGATTCATTCATGTAGTTGCCATGTCAGTAGTTATGTTTCTTTTTATTATTGAGTAATATTTCATTGTTTGAAGGTACTACGATTTGTTTATCCATTCCTTGGTTGCTGGGCACTTTAAGTAAAGCTGATATATGCTTTCTGGTATTTTTTTTTTTTTTTTTTAAAGTTTCTTTTTTCTTGAATACTCTGGAGTGGAACTGCTGAGTTGTATGATAAGTGTATGTGTATGTGTGTTAGTAGCTCAGTCGTGCCCGACTTTTTGTGACCCCATGGACTGCAGTCCCCAAGTTCCTCTGTCCATGAGATTTTCCAGGCAAGGATACTGGAGTGGGTTGCCATTTCCTTCTCCAGGGGATCTTCCCAACCCAGGGATCGAACCCAGGTCTCCTGCACTGCAGGCAAATTCTTTACCAACTGAGCTACAAGGGAATAAGAATCTATCAAACTTTTCCAAAGTGGCTGTATTATCTTGCATTTCCACAGCCATTATGAGGATTGCTCTGCATCTTTGCTAGTGCTTGGTGTTAGTTTTTAGTTAATTTTTATTTGTAATTATACTCCTCTAAATCTTTTCTCTTTTTTTTTTTTGGCCAGGAAAATCTGACTTTTTATTTCTTAAATACTGTAAAGGAAGAAGCGAGGGCAGGAGATGGTTCCCTGATGATGGAGGGCCATGGAGCTCTAGGGATTGTCAGCAAACGCCCTGTGGGCATTCGGGAAGTGCTGGGGGCTTAGTTGGGGTCTTCCTGCAGTCGATTTTGTATGTCAGCCCAGAGCTTGTGTCTCTTGGCGGGCATACCACTGAGTGCCTTAAAAAAAATGGTGTTTGTTAAAATCTTTTGCTTTAAAAAAAAATGGTGTTTGTTAAAATCTTTTGCTTTAAAAAAAAATGGTGTTTGTTCTCATACTGGTGAATTATACAGATTCTTTATGTATGACATAAGCCCCTTATTGGGCTTCCCTAGTGGCTTAGTGGTAAAGAATCTACCTGCTAAGGCAGGAGATGTGGGTTTGATTCCTGGGTCAGGAAGATCCCCTGGAGAAGGAAATACTTGCTCCAGTATTTCTGCCTCGGAAATCCCATGGACAGAGGAGCCTGGTGGTCTACAGTCCATGAGGTGGCGAAAGAGTTGGATACAACTTAGTGACTAAACAACATATGATTGGTGGTACACATTCTATAAAAATTTCCCCAAGTATTTCATGTTTTTTAGTACTCTTAAAATTCTGATTTTTTCATTATTTAAGTTTCCAATTATTTGTTCTTTTTTCATTTGTTCTTAGTATACAGAACTATAATTGATCTTGTATATTTACCATGTGTCCTGAGGGCCTTACTAAACTTATGTATTTGTTATAATACCTTTTTTTGTAGATGACTTAGGATTTTCCAAGTCAGGTGTCATTTGTGAGTAAAGATGTTTTACTTCTTCCTTTCCAATCAGTGTGCCTTTTAATTCTTTTTCTTGCCTTGTTACACTGGCTAGTGATTCCAGTGTGATGTTGCCTAGATGCTTTTTGTTAAGTTGAAGAAGCACTCTTCTATTCCTTGTTTTCTGAGAGTTTTGTTACTAATTGATGTGGAGTTTTCCCCTCAGATTTCATTGTTTATAGTTTACTATTGTTGTGGACTCTATGCATTTTAACAAATGAATAATGACATGTATCTGACATTGTACAGCGTGGGTTTTGATATCATAAAGATACTGGGCCTCTCTTGCTCATTCCTTCCTCCCGCTGAACCTCATGCAGCCACTTATCTTTCTGTTGTCTCCATAGTTTTGCTTTTTTCAGGATGTCATATATGTAGTTGAAGTCATACAATATGTAGCCTTTTCAGATAGGCTTCTTTCACTTAGTAATATGTATTTAAGTTTCCACCATCTGTTTATAGCTTGATAGTTTATTTCTTTTTAGTGCTGAGTAATATTCTATTCCACTGTTTCCCCATCTATTTCCCATGAAGTGATGGGACCAGTGGCCATGATCTTCGTTTTCTGAATGCTGAGCTTTAAGCCAACTTTTTCACTCTCCTCTTTCACTTTCCTCAAGAGGCTTTTTAGTTCCTCTTCACTTTCTGCCATAAGGGTGGTGTCATCTGCATATCTGAGGTTATTGATATTTCTCCCGGCAATCTTGATTCCCGCTTGTGCTTCTTCCAGCCCAGCGTTTCTCATGATGTACTCTATACATATAAGTTAAATAAGCAGGCTGACTGCAGATGGTGATTGCAGCCATGAAATTAAAAGACGCTTACTCCTTGGAAGGAAAGTTGTGACCAACCTAGATAGCATATTGAAAAGCAGAGATATTACTTTGCCAACAAAGACCGTCTAGTCAAGGCTGTGGCTTTTCCAATGGTCATGTATGGATGTGAGAGTTGGACTGTGAAGAAAGCTGAGCGCCAAAGAATTGATGCTTTTGAACTGTGCTGTTGGAGAAGGCTCTTGAGAGTCCCTTGGACTGCAAGGAGATCCAACCAGTCCATCCTAAAGGAGATCAGTCCTGGATGTTCATTGGAAGGACTGATGTTGAAACTGAAACTCCAATACTTTGGCCACCTGATGCAAAGAGTTGACTCACAGGAAAAGACCCTGATGCTGGGAGGGATTGAGGGCAGGAGGAGAAGGGGACGACTGAGGATGAGATGGCTGGATGGCATCACCGACTTGATGGATGAGAGTTTGAGTGAACTCCGGGAGTTGGTGATAGACAGGGAGGCCTGGTGTACTGTGATTCATGGGGTCACAAAGAGTCAGACACGACTGAGCAACTGGACTGAACTGAACTGAATATTCCATTGCCTGGATGTATGACCTCTTGTCCATTCACTGAAAGATATTGGCTGCTTTCAACTTTTCACAGTTATGAATAAAGCTGCTGCAAACATTCATGTGTAGGTTTTTAAATGGAGACATTTCCAACTCATTTGGGTAAATACCAAGGATTGTAATTGCTGGATTATATTTAAGAATAGTTTATAAGAAACAGCCAACCTGTCATCGAATGCTTTGCTTTTTAGTTTTATTTTTTTAATTAATTTTTAATTTCTATTGGAGTACAGTTGCTTTTGGCAGCTGAAGTTTGTCTTGTGGCACATAATGGGTGAGAGATTCCTCTCTCTCCCTAGTGCTGACTTTCTTCTGTTTTGTACTGGCATAGAATTTGGGGCCTGCGAGAGTTTTCTTATGTTTCCATGAGGAAGTTTTTCATCAGTCATAATCCCCAGAGGCTTCCCCTGTGCCTAAGTGGTAAAGAACCCGCCTGCTGGTCAGGAAACATAAGAGACATGGGTTTGATCCGTGGGTCAAGAAGATCCCCTGGAGGAGGGCATGACAACCCACTCCAGTTTCTTGCCGGGTAAATCCCACGAACGGAGGAGCCTGGCAGGCTACAGTCCACGGGGTCACAAAGAGTCAGACACGACTGAGTACACTCTCATACACCCAGAACCTCTGCCTTTTCCAGAGGTTTAAGGCCTCTTCCTTAAATGAGAGGGGAGTTTGGGTATGCTGTTTTTGTAGTGGTGGCCTATCCTTTCTTGCACACTTGTGCCACAGAAAGGGACCCTTTGCAGTTCCCTGCTCTACCCTCAGCCCTGATAGAGACGTTTGGAAAAGAGCATGCAAGTGTGAATTCCCCTGTGTTTTGAGCTCTCAGTGTTTCTGGGACGTACTAGCCCATGTCTCATCTATAGCAGTTAATTTTAGCTGAATTTTTCTTTCTTGCTTGTACAGTAGCCTCCTTTTCCTCCTGTGCTTTGTCAAATATTAAGTAGTTTGTAGTTCCATCTGTCTTTAGAGGGGCTTGATACTGTTTGGAATTTAATTCACTTGATTGTCTTAAAACTTCATTTTTTGTTGAGTTCAAAAGTTAAGATTTTGTAGATTATACCACTCTTTCTCATTGGTAGGGTGGGAGTAATATTTTCTTGTTCTGACTTTCCACATCCTATACATTAGCAGAAATCCAATAATAAATGTTGAAGGATTTCAACATTTATTGAAATCTCACTGACATAGGTGAGATTTCAATCTCACCTATGTCAGTGAGATTGATTGGTTTATAATTTTCCTTTCTTGTAATGTCTTTGACAAGTTTGTATCAAGGTTATGCTGGCCTGATAAAATGGTACAGAAGTGTTCCCCTCCTTTTTTTCTTTTCTATTTGATGCAAGAGTGTTACAAGACAGTGTTATTTCTTTATTAAATGTTTAGAAAAAGTCTCCATTGAAGCCTGTGTCTCAGATTTTCTTTTGAGAAGGTTTTTTTTTTTTTTTTAATTAGTAAAGCTTTATTTTTCAGGATGGTTTTAGGCTTGCAGAAAAATTGGGCAGAAATACAGAGTTCTCATACATCTCCTCTCCTTACAACAATTTCCCTTATTAGCACCTTGCATAGTGTGCTACATTTGTTATTATTGGTGAGCCAGTTGATACTGATACATTACTGGTAAAGTCCACATTACACATGTGGCTCACTCTTTGTATTGTAGAGGTCTGTGGGTTTCAACAAATATGTGACACCATGTATCTGCTATTCCAGTATCTTACAGAATAACTTCAGTTCAGTTCAGTTAGTTCAGTTGCTCAGTTGTGTCCAGTTCTTTGCAACCCCGTGGACCTCCCTGTCCATTATCAACTGCCGGAGTTTACTCAAACTCATGTCTATTGAGTCGGTGATGCCATCCAACCATCTCATCCTCTGTCATCCCCTTCTCCTCCCGCCTTCAATTTTCCCAGCATCAGGGTCTTTTCAAATAAGTCAGTTCTTTGCATCAGGTGGTCAAAGTATTGGAGTTTCAGCTTCAGCATCAGTCCCTCCAATGAATATTGAGGACTGATTTCCTTTAGGTGGACTGGTTGGATCTCCTTACAGTTCAGGGACTCTCAAGAGTCTTCTCCAACACCACAGTTCAAAAGCATCAATTCTTCGGCGCTCAGCTTTCTTTACAGTCCAACTCTCACATCCATACATGACTACTGGGAAAACCATAGCTTTGACTAGACAGACTTTTGTTGGCGAAGTAATGTCTCTGCTTTTTAATATGCCGTCTAGGTTGGTCATACTTCACTGTCCTGAAAGTCCTCTGTGCTCTGCCTATTCATTCCTCCCTCCTTTCAAGGCCCCAGCAACCACTTGGCTTTTATTGTCTCTGTATTTTTGCCCTTAAGAATGTCTCACTGTTGTAATTATGCAGTATGTAGCTTTTTAGATTAACTTCTTTTACTTGGCAATGTGCCTTATGTACTTTATATCTTTTTGTGCCTTGACAGCCTTTTTTTTTTTTTCTGAATAATATTATATTGTGAGGGTATATCAGTTCATTTGTACATTCACTGTCTTTTGAAGGACATCTTGGTTGCTTTCAAGTTTGGCAGTTATGAATAAAACGGTATAAACATTCCTGGGTAGATTTTTGTGTTGACATAAGTTTTCAGCTAATTTGGCTAAATACCAAGAAGCATAATTTCTGGTTTGTAAGACTTTGGTAGAAACTGACAGCTTGTCTTCTGTTGTGATTGTATCATTCTGCATTCCCACCAGCCTTGAATGACCATTCCTGTTGCTCCACATTCTTGACAGAATTTGGTGTTACCACTGGCTTAGATTTTAGCTATTCTAAAATAGATGTGTTGTGATATATCACTGTTGTTTTTATTTACAGTTCCCTAGTGACATATAAGGAATATCTTCTCATATGTTTTTATGTTATCTGTATGTTTTCTTTGGTGGAATGTCTGTTCAGGTCTTTTCCCGTTTTTATTTGGGTGTTCTTATTGTTGAGTTTTAAGAGTATGTTTAGGGTACAAGCCATTTATCAGATATGTGCCTTGCAAATATCTTCTCCCAATCTGTAGCCAATCTTTTCATTCTCTTAGCAGTAACTTTCTAGAGAAATTTTTAATTTTAATGAAGTCCAACTTACTAGTTTTTTTCTTTTATGGATCCTGTTTTTGGTAGTATGTCTAAGAATAAATCTCCAAAACCAAGGTCACTTAGATTTTCATCCATGTTATCTTCTAGAAGTCTTATAGTTCTTGGGTTTACATTTGCTGCTGCTGTTGCTAAGTCGCTTCAGTCGTGTCAACTCTGTGTGACCCTATAGGCGGCAGTCCACCAGGCTCCCCCATCCCTGGGATTCTCGAGGCATGAACACTGGAGTGGGTTGCCATTTCCTTCTCCAATGCGTGAAAGTGAAAAGTGAAAGTGAAGTCGCTCAGTTGTGTCTGACCCTTAGTGACCCCATGGACCGCAGCCTACCAGGCTCCTCAGTCTGTGGGATTTTCCAGGCAAGAGTACTGGAGTGAGTTGCCATTGCCTTCTGGGGTTTACATTTATGATCCATTAAAAAATACACACACACACACACACACACACACACACATACACACATATATATATATATATAGGCCTGCTGATGTCCAGTTGTTCTAGTACAGTTTGTTAAAAGGACTGTCTTTGCTCCATTGAATTGCTTTTGCTCTTTTGTCAAAGATAAATTGACTATAAATAATAAATACTAGAGAGAGTGTAGATAAAAGGGAACCCTCCTACACTGTTGGTGGGAATATAAATTGGTACAGCCACTGTAGAGAATAGTGTGGAGGCTCCTTAAAAAACTAAAAATAGAGCTGCCATATGATCCAGCAATCCCACTCCTGGGCACATACCCAGAGAAAACCATAATTTGAAAAGATACATACACCCTAATATTCACTGCTACACTGTTTACTATTTACAGTAGCAAGACATGGAAGCAACCTATATGTCCACTGACAGAGGAATGGATAAAGAAGATGTGGTAGATGTGTAGAAAGAAATATTACTCAGCCATAAAAAAGAATGAAATGATACCATTTGCAGTAACATGGATGGACCTTGAGATTGTCATACTGAGTAAAGTAAGTCAGAGAAGGACAAATGTCACATGATGTCACTTACATGTGGAATCTAAAAAAAGTTATATACCAATCTATATTATATTCTTATACTATATTCTTTGCAGCCAAAGATGGAGTTTTGTGGTCAGCAAAAACAAGACCTGGAGCTGACTGTGGCTCAGTTCATGAGCTCCTTATTGCAAAATTCAGACTTAAATTGAACAAACTAGGGAAAACCACTAGATCATTCAAATATAACCTAAATCAAATCCCTTATGATTATACAGTGGAGGTGACAAATAGCATTAGATTTGGTATACAGAGTGCCTGAAGAACTATGGACAGAGGTTCATAACATTGTATGAGACACAGCAACCAAACATCCCCAAGGAAAAGAAATGCAAGAAGGCAAAGTGGTTGTCTGAGGAGGCCTTACAAATCACTGAGAAAGAAAAGAAGTGAAAGGCAAAGGAGAAAAGGAAAGATGTACCCAACTGAATGCAAAGTTCCAGAGAATACCAAGGAGAGATAAGAAAGCCTTCTTAAGTGAACAAACAAAGAAACAGAGGAAAACAATAGAATGGGAAAGACTAGAGATCTCTTCAAGAAAATTGGAGATACCAAGGGAACATTTCATGTACAGATGGGGTCACTAAGAGACAGAAATGGCAAGGATCTATCAGAAGCATAAGATATTAAGAAAAAGTGGCAAGAATACATGGAAGAACTGTACAAAAAAGATCTTAATGACCCAGATAACCATCATGGTGTTATCACTCACCTAGAGCCAGACATCCTGGAGTGTGAAGTCAAGTGACTTTAGGAAGCGTTACTGCAAAGTTAGTGGAGGTGATAGAATTCTAGTGGAGCTATTTCAAATACTAAAAGATGATACTGTTAAAGTGCTGCACTCAATATGCCAGCAAATTTGGGAAACTCAGCAGTGGCCACAGGACTGTAAAAGGTCAATTTTCATTCCAATCCCAAAGAAAGGCAATGCCAACGAATGTTCATACTAGTGTACAGTTGCACTCATTTCACATGCTAGCAAAGTAATACTCAAAATCCCTCAAGGTAGGCTTAACAGTGTGTGAACTGAGAACTCCAGATGTACAAGCTGGATTTAGAAAAGACAAAGGAACCAGAGATCAAATTGTCAACCTCTATTGGATGATAGTAAAAGCTATGGAATTCCAGAAATACATCTGCTTCTGTTTCATTGACTACACTGAAGCCTCTGACTATGTGGATCACAACAAACTGTGGAAAATTCTTCAAGAGATAAGAATACTAAACTACCTTATCTGCCTTCTGTGAAAGTGTATTCAGGTCAAGAAGCAACAGTTAGAACCAGACATGGAACAACAGATTGGTTCCAAATTGGGAAAGGAGTATGTCAAGGATGTATATTGTCACCCTGCTTATTTAGCTTATATGCAGAGTACATCATGTGAAATGCCAGGCTGGATGAATCACAAGCTGGAATCAAGATTGCCAGGAGAAATAGGTACCTCAGATATACAGATGACACCACTCTAATGATATCATTCTAATGGTATGGAGTTAAAGAGCCTCTGATGAAGGTGAAAAAGGAGAGTGAAAAACCTGGCTTAAAACTCAACATTTAAAAAACTAAGATCATGGTATCTGGTCCCATAACTTCATGGCAAATAGACGGAGAAAAAGTGGAAACAGTGACAGATTTTATTTCCTGGGCCAAAATCACTGCAGATGGTGACTCCAGCCATGAAATTAAAAGATGCTTATTCTTTGGAAGAAAAGCTATCACAAACCCTAGACATCGCTGAAATCACTTTGTTGACAATGGTTTGTATAGTCAAAGCTGGGGTTTTTCCAGTAGTCATATATGGATGTGAGAGTTGACCATAGAGAAGGCTGAACGCTGAAGAATTGATGCTTTTGAACTGTGATGTCAGAGAAGACTCTTGAGAGTCCCTTGGACTGCAAGGAGATCAAACCAGTCAATCCTTAAGGAAATCAGTCCTGAATATTCATTGGAATGACCACTGTTGAAGCTGAAGCACCAATACTTTAGCCACCTGATGCCAAGAACTGACTCATTTGAAAAGACCCTGATACTGGGAAAGATTGGGTATAAGAGAGGATGAGATGGTTGAATGGCATCACTGCCTCAATGGACATGAGTTTAAGCAAACTCTAGGAGATAGTGAAAACAGGGAAACCTGGCATGCTGCAGTCCTTGGAGTTGCAAAGGAACTTAGCAAGTGAACAGTGAACAACAGCAACAACAGAAAAATGGTACAGATGAACTAATTTATGAAAGAGAAGTAGAGTTATAGATGTAGAAAACAATTTTATGGTTACCAGGGCAGTGGGGGTAGGCGGGATAGGGAAGAGGGATAAATAAGAGATTGGGATCAACGTATACACATATATGTAGAAACATAAAATAGATAACCAATAAGGACCTACTGTATATAGCACAGGGATCTACTGTCTGTGTTTTTAACATTACCACATTTTCTTGATATTGGTAACTTGATAATAAGCTGAAGTTGTCAGTCCTGAAACTTTGTTATGTTTTAGTATCAGAAAGTGTTTAAAGAACAGACTCATTTTAATAGATATAGGAGTATTCAGATTTTCTATCCCTTCTATTGTCAATTTTGATAAGTTGTGTTTTTCAAAGAATTTGTTTATTTAAATGTATGTGCGTGCGTGCTTAGTCGCTCAGTGATGTCTGACTCTCTGTGACCCCATGGACTGCAGCCTGCCAGGCTCCTCTGTCCATGGGATCCTCCAGGCAAGAATACTGGAGTGGGTTGTCATGCTCTCCTGCGGGGGATCTTCCCAACCCAGGGATTGAACCCAGGTCTCCTGCACTAGGCGAAATCTCCACTGTCTGAGCCACCAGAGAAGCCCATTTAGATGTATACCTGTGGCCGATTCATCTTGATGTATAACAAAAACCATCACAATATTGCAAACTAATTATCCTGCAATTAAATAAATATTAAAAAAATAAATGATATAAATCATTGGTGTCTAGTTGTCTAAAACAAACTTTTATTTCTTTTCAATGTCTGAAAAATCTATCACAGTTTCCTATAATGAAAACTTGTGTGCATATGTGTTTTTGAACAGTTTTGCTAGGTGTTTATCAATTTTACTAATCTCACCAAAGAACCAATTTTGGCTTTACTGTTTTTCTCTCAATTTTGGATCATATCTTTATTATTCATTTTTTCCTACTTTCTATGAGATTGATTTGCTACCCTTTTATAGTTTCTTGAGATGGAAACTTAGAACATAAGTTTCAAGACATTTTTTCCTTTCTAAAATATCCATTTAAAACTATAATTCCCCCCTAAGCACTATTTTAACTGTACTCCAGCTTTAATGAGTCATTTTTTAAAATATTCTTTTGTATAAAACATTCTGTAATATTTTTTGTCACTTTAAAGATTTGATCCAAGGGTTATTCTCAGGTATACTACCTAATTTCCAAGCTATTGAAATTTTCTTTTTGTGTGTGTATGTATTTTTATTGGGATTTTCTCTTTTTTGGTATTTTTTGAAGTTTAATTGATGTACAATATTTATATAAGTTATAGGTGTACAATATTGTGGTTCACAGTTTTAAAGGCTGTAGTTTCAGGTGGCTCAGTGATAAAGAATCCACCTGCCCGTGCAGGAGACACAGGAGATGCGGGTTCCATCCCTCGGTCAAGAAAATCCCTTGAAGAAGGAAGTGGCAACTCACCCCAGTATTCTTGCCTGAAAAATCCCATGGACAGAGGAGCCTGGTGGGCTACAGTCCATGGGGTCACAGAGTCAGACATGACTGAGCGACTGAGCATACCTATACTCCACTTATAGTTATTATGAAATATTGGCTATGTTCACTGTTTGTACAATATATCCTTGTAGCTCTTAGTTACAAAGTAGCTTTTAGTTACAAACTGTACCTAATTTGTATCGTCCCTCTCTTTTTCCCTGTTCCCACTGGTAACCACTAGTTTATTCTCTGTATCAGTAAGTCTGTTTCTTTTTTATTTATTCACTGCTGCTGCTGCTGCTGCTGCTAAGTCGCTTCAGTCGTGTCCGACTCTGTGCAACCCAATAGACGGCAGCCCACCAGGCTCCGCCGTCCCTGGGATTCTCCAGGCAACAGTACTGGAGTGGGTTGCCGTTTATTCACTAGTTTTTATTTTTTATTTTTAGATTTCACATAGAAGTGATATTACATAGCATTTGTCTTTCTCTGACTTATTTCACTTAGCATAATGCATCCATGTTGCTGCAAATGGCAGTATTGATTCTTCCAAAACAAGAACACAGTATATCTTTCCGTTTGTCATCTTCAGTTTCTTTCATCAGTGCCTAACAGTTTTCTGGGTATAGGATTTTTGTTTTCTTAGGTAGGTTAATTCCGAGGTATTGCATTGGTTTTGATGAGATGGTAAATGAGATTGTTTCCTTAATTTCTTTTTTTTATTGTTGATTATTAATGTATAGAAATGCAACATTTCTGTATATTAGTTTTGTATTCTTCAACTTTATTGTCGAAGAAGGTCTTCTATAATAGTTTTCTGGTGGCATCTTTAGCATTTTCTATGTATAATACCATGTCATTGTTATTGATTTCCAACTTAATATCGTACTGTCAGAGACATTCTCTGACTGGTTAAATCTTTTAAAAGTTGTTGAGGCTTGCTTTGCAACCTGGTGTATAGTCAGTTTTGCTGTATATCCCATATGCACTTGTAAAGAATGAAAGAATGTGTATACTGTCATTGTTGGGTCAGGTTATCTGTCTATATGTCACTGAAATCCAGGTGTCAATTATACTGTTCAGCTTTTCTATAATCTTACTGAATTTTTTTCTGTTTGTTACCAACTATTCGAAGAAATATGTTTAAATCTCCTATCATGACTGTATATTTATCTATTTCTTTTATTTCTCTCAATTTTTAAATTTTAAGGCTATTTCATTGGTTCTACATAGATCTGTATTGTGATAACTTCCTGATGGATTAATCCCTTCATCATTATGAAATGTCCTTTATTTCTAGTAAGGTTCTTGCCTTAAAGTCTGTTTTGTCTGATGTTAGTATAGCCACAGCAGCTTTTTTTGACTAGTGATTGCATGGCATGACTTTTTCATACTTTTATTTTCACCCTTTCTGCATCAAAATCATTATATAGTTGTCTTTTAAATCCAGGCTGACAAATTTTTTAATTTTATTAGTTAGTATATTTACATTTAATGATTTTACTGACATATTTGGTTTTATATTATTAGTCTTAATATTTGGTTTTTTAATTTTGCTTCATATTCTGTTTTCTTTCTTTTTTTATATTCTTTTGTGTTATCAAATATCATTCAAATATTTTTATTGTTTTTTGTTTTTCTTCTCCATTAATGTGGTAGATACACATTGCTTTACTGTTCTTTATATAGCTGCCCTAGAGGTTACAACATTTATTCTTGATTAATTGTACTCTTGAATAAACTATTTTATTTTATTTTTTACTATTTCTCTGTAATGTAATGCTAGAACTTAGAAACTTTAGTTATTACCTCTTTCCTTTTGTGTTATTTTTGTTGTGCATTTTATTTTAAATTCCATAGGATATTGCTATCATTGTTTTATAACATAAGTATTTAGTCAATATTTATCATCTTAACCAATTTTTATTCTTGTTTCTCATAATTCCCTTCTATATATCTTAATTTACCCTGGGATTATTTTTATTCTACTATAAAAACTCTTCTTAGTATTTCTTTTAGTTCAGATTTTCTGGTGACAGTCTCCTCAGTTTTATTTGTTTGATGATGTCTTTAGTGAAAGGGAAAGTTTCTCAGTTGTGTCCAACTCTGTGACCCCATGGACTGTAGCCTGCAAGGTTCCTTTGTCCATGGAATTATCCAGCGCAAGAATACTGGAGTGGGTAGCCTTTCCTTTCTCCAGGAGATCTTCCCAACCCAGGGGTTGTCTCCCACATTGCAGGCGGATTCTTTACCATCTGAGCTACCAGGGAATCCCAAGTATACTGGAGTGGGTAGCTTATCCCTTCTCCAGGGGATCTTCCCAACCCAGGAATCGAACTGGGGTCTCCTGCACTGGCATGTGGGTTCTTTATCACTAGTGCTACCTGGGAAGCCCTTATACCAGCTGAGCTATGAGGGAAGTGCCGATAATGTCTTTATTTCATCTTTATTTGTGAAGGATTTTTTTATCTGTGTTTAAATTTCAAAGTTGTCATTAATTTTTTTCTCAGCATGTTGAGACATTTCTTTTTCTTCTGGCCTCTTTGTTTTCTGTTGTGAAGTCAGCCATCAGTCTTTTTGAAATCCGCCGAATGTATGTTCCCCACCCTCACCCTGGTTATTTTAACATTTTCATATTATCTTTTTCATTTTAATCTTTGTTGAAAATAACCTTGGTGTGCTGTTATTGTTGTTTGCATTATATTATTATTATTAAGTTTATTCTGTTTTGAATTTATAGAGCTTCTTAAATCTCGTGTTAGTATCTTTATCTTTCTCCAGTTTTGGAAAATTCTTGATCATTTACTGTCTGAATATTTGTTCTGCCACATTTTTCTCCTTCTCTCTTTCTGAGATTCTAATTTGTATATATTAGATTTTTCACTGAGTCTTACTTATCTCTACTACTCTTTTCCTTTATTTTACTTTTTTTTTTCTCTGTGCTTTAGTTTGGACATTTTCTTTTGACCTCCTTTCAATTCATGAATCCTATTTTATGCTATTTTTATATCTCTTGGTAAATCTATCTAATGAGATCTTACTTACATTTAGTGTTATTTTTCAGTTCTAAACTTTCCAAATGGTTCTCTTTTATTGATTCCAATTCTTAGGTAAAAATTACCTGCTTTTCATCTACTTTGTCCAGTTCTTTCTCTTAAAAAAAATATAACTCATAATTGTTCTAAAGTCTTTGCCAGTTAACACCAGTACCTGGATCATATGTGATCTGTCTATGGTGTTATTTTTCCTTATCTTTTGTTTATCTAATTTTGTCTGTTGGCATGCCTAGTAATTTTTATTTTATGCCAAACATTGTGTCCAAAAAATTGTAATGCCTCCTGATATCTCCCCCTTTTTTTAAGGATTCATTCTCCCCTCTGCTGGGCTTCCCCAGTGGCACAGTGATAAAGAATCTGCCTGCCAATGCAGGAAACACAAGAGAAGTGGGTTCAATCTATGAGTCAGGAAGATCCTCTGGAGGAGGAAATGACAACCCACTCCAGGGAAATCCCATGGTCAGAGGAACCTGGTGGGCTACAGTCCATGGGGTCCCAAAGAGTCAGATATGACTGGGGGACTGATCACCACAACACTACCACCTGCTGGGCCGATAATCTTCTGACTGATTCCCTTTATCCAATCAGGGAGTGTGCTGGGTTGAGACTGAGTTCTACTTTCAGGCTTAATTTTCTTTCCTCTGTTTCTTTCCTGGCTCTCACAAGTTTTCAGCTATGAATTTGATATATTCTAAGGGTGCTTTCCTCCTTGGGTCCCAGACTCTAACCTTTTTCTTGTCAGACTGCTAAAGAACTTTTCCACAAGTTTCATGCTTAGGTTTGTAGCCTTCTACCCTACACAGTTTGAATATTCAAAAATTTCTTGAGAAAACTGGCCATGTGCTTAAGATCTCCCAAGTCCATGGCAAAGCTATGCTTATTTCTCTGTCCTCCCTGGTAGCCCTCCACCAGGCTTGGTACTGGGTTTGTCCTGATTGTCAGCCTTCAGTTCATGCTCAGAATAATGATCCAAGGGAAAAAGTGGCTGCAGCAGCCAGTATGTCTCTCAAGATTTTCCCCTTTCTGTTAGTCTAGTTCTTGTTCTCTTAACAACCCTCTTCTGTCTATACAGTTGGATTTCTGTTTGTTTGGCTCTTCTAGTTCTTGTACATAGGGATGCTGATCAGCCACCAGTTCCTCAATACAACTTGGAAATACAGGGCCAATTTTGTGAGGATTGAACAAGATAATATGCCTGGAACATAGTAAGTGCTCAGAAAGTAGAAGTCTGAGTTAAAGTCTACATGAAATATCACTCCTTTGTTTAAAATCCCTCAGTACTTCTCATTGCCCTTAGGAAAATGAACGAAGCCCTTGATTAGGCCTACAAAGCTTGGTGGCTCTCTTCTTCAGGCTCTGCTCTTCAGCCATGACTGTCTAAGTTTCATAAATTTCCATTACTTTCTAGTTTAGTTTATCTACTCCTTTCTTTTTTGAGATCCATAGTACTTGGAACTTTATTTTTTGTAGTATTTAAGCGTCATCCTTCCCCACTAAAGTCTGCTTCATAAAGACAGGGAAAGACTCTGTGTCATTTGTTCTGCTGTCTTACATATGTAGCATAGTGACTAGTATGAGAAAGGTGCTCAACATGTCTTTATTAAATGAAGCAAACCCCAGTTCTTCTTTTTAGTGTCCATTCTGACAATATATATTGAGTACCATCAGTTCAGTTCAGTCACTCAGTCATGTCTAACTCTTTGCGACCCCATGAATCACAGCACGCCAGACCTCTCTGTCCATCACCAACTCCCAGAGTCCACCCAAACCTATGTTCACTGAGTTGGTGATGCCATCCAACCATCTCATCCTGTCGTCCCTTTCTCCTCCTGCCCTCATCTTGATATAAGGATAGGGCGATGGGAGAGAAGACATAGGGAAATACAAGTCAACGACCTTGTGTTCCAAGAATGCATTTATTTGGCATTTGAGTTCAGTTTAGTCACTCGTCGTGTCCGACTCGTTGCGACCCCATGGACTGCAGGTTCGCGGGGTCGGACACGACTGAGCGACTGAACTGAACTGGACTGCAGCACGCTAGGCCTCCCTGTCCATCACCAACTCCCAGAGCTTCCTCAAACTCATGTCCATCAATTTGGTAACGCCATCCAACCATCTCATCCTCTGTCATCCCCTTCTCCTCCCGCCTTCAATCCTTCCCAGCATCAGGGTCTTTTCCAAGGAATTGGCTCTTCGAATCAAGTGGTCAAAGTCTTGGAATTTCAGCTTTGACATCAGTCCTTCCAATGAATATTCAGGACTGATTTCCTTTAGGATGGACTGGTTGGATCTCCTTGCAGTCCAAGGGACTCTCAAGAGTCTTCTCCAACACTGCAGTTCAAAAGCATCAGTTCTTCAGCGCTCACCTTTCTTTATAGTCCAACTCTCACATCCATACAGTTCAGTTCAGTTCAGTTACTCAGTCGTGTCCGACTTTTTGCGACCCCATGAATTGCAGCACGCCAGGCCTCTCTGTCCATCACCATTTCCCAGAGTTCACTCAGACTCACGCCCATCGAGTCCATGATGCCATCCAGCCATCTCATCCTCAGTCGTCCCCTTCTCCTCCTGCCCCCAGTCCCTCCCAGCATCAGAGTCTTTTCCAATGAGTCAACTGTTCGCATGAGGTGGCCAAAGTACTGGAGCTTCAGCTTTAGCATCATTCCTTCCAAAGAAATCCCAGGGTTGATCTCCTTCAGAATGCACATGATCACTGGAAAAACCATAATCTTGACTAGACGGACAAATTTGTTGGCAAAGTAATGTCTCTGCTTTTTAATATGCTGTCTAGGTTGGTTATAACTTTCCTTCCAAGGAGTAAGTGTCTTTTAATTTCATGGCTGCAGTGATTGGGGAGCCCAGAAAAATAAAGTCAGCCACTGTTTCCCTGTCTATTTGCCATGAAGTGATGGGACTGTATGCCATCATTTAGTTTTCTGAATGTTGAGCTTTAAGCCAACTTTTTCACTCTCCTCTTTCACTTTCATCAAGAGGCTGTTTAGTTCCTCTTCACTTTCTGCCATAAGGGTGGTGTCATCTACATATCTGAGTACCTGCTATGTACCAAATACTTTACTTAGTGGTAAAAGATTATGAAAAGCCTCCTTACTTAAGGAATTCAAATTCTGCTGTGGCATTCTGTTTTTCTTTAAAAATGCTTTTTCTTTAAGTATTTCTTTTTATTGTAATTTGGGATCTAATAAGTTAATAGTTGTTTCTCAATTTTATAAAAAAGCCTGAAGCTTCAGAATATAAGCAGTAATGACAAAACATTTCCAAAGCTTTTTCTGTTTCAGAATTGCAAATAAGAGATTAATGATCTGTATAAATTATAACTTCATTTGGAGGTTACTGCGTTAAAGGAATATTTTTGTTTCCATTTTGAACTCCACTTCTATTAATTCACTGTTATTATTTATTTTGATTATTGAACAAGTATCTATTGAGTATTTACCATGTATAAGGCACAATTCTAGGCCCAGGGAGTAAACCAATGAATAAGATAAAGTTTGCTCTCATGATGATATTAGGTTGGTGCAAAAGTAATTGCTGTTTTGCATTGTTGAACTTTGCCACTTGATACTGGAATAAATAAATAAATGTGGCTATGTTATACATCATTTTAATGTGCATTTCTCAATTTATGGTTTTTTTTGCTAATGTCTTATTATTTGCTGATTATTTTATATTTATTTTAAACTATAGAAATTATGTTAGACAAGAAGCAAATTTGAGCGATTTTTTTATTCCAGTTCAAAACGGGTCATAAAGCAGCAGAGACAACTCACAACATCAACAATGCTTTTGGCCCAGGAACTGCTAATGAATGTACAGTGATGGTTCACAAAGTTTTGCAAAGCATTGAAGATGAGGAGTATCATGGCCAGTCATCAGAATTTGTGTGTGTGTTAGTTGCTCAGTCATGTCCGACTCTCTGTGACCCCATGGACGTAGCCCACTAGGCTCCTCTGTCCACGGGATTTTCCAGGCAAGAATACTGGAGTGGGTTGCCATTTTCTTCTTCAGGGATCTTCCTGACCCAGGGATCATGCCTGGGTCTCCTGAATTACAGGCAGATTCTTTACTGTCTAAGCCAATGGGAAAGCCCAGAAGTTGAGACTGACCAACTGAGAACAGTCGTTGAAGTTGATCCTCTTACAACTACATGAGAAGTTGCCTAAGAACTCAGCATCGACCATTCTATGGTTGTTTGGCATTTGAAACAAATCGGGAAGGCGAAAAAGCTCCATAAATGGAATAAGTGGATGCCTCATGAGCTGACTGAAAAAAAAATGTTGTTTTGAAGTGTTGTCTTCTCTTATTCTGTGCAACAACAAAGAACCATTTTTCTATCAGATTGTGACATGCAACAAAAAGTGGATTTTATACAGCAGTTGGAAATGACCAGCTCAATGGTTGGAGAGAGAAGCAGCTCCAAAGCACTTCCCAAGGCCAAGCTTGCTCCAAAAAATGGTCATGGCCACTGTTTGGTGGTCTGCTGCTGATCTGATCCACTACAGCTTTCTGAATCCTGGTGAAACCATTACATCTGAGAAGTATGCTCAGCAAATCAGTGAGATGCATGGAAAACTGCAACACATGGAACAGTTTCTGGTCAACAGAAAGGACCCAGTTCTTCTCCATGACTGTGCCCGACTGCATGTCACACAACCAACACTTCAGAAGTTGAGCAAATTGGACTATGAATTTATGCCTCATCTGCCATACTCACCTGGCCTCTCACCAATGGATTACCACTTCTTCAAGCATCTCGATGACTTTTTGTAGGGAAAACCCTTCCACAACCAGCCGGAGGCAGAAGATGCTTTCCAAGAGTTCACTGAATCCTGAAGCACGGATTTTTTGGGCTACAGAAGTAAACTTATTTCTCGTTGGCAAAAATGTGTTGATTGTAATGGTTCCTATTTTGATTAATAAAGATGTGTTTGAGCCTAGTTATAATGATTTAAAATCATGGTCCAAAACTGCAATTACTTTTGTACCAACCTGCACATAAATACAGGTCCACAATCCCTTACTCAAAACCTAGGGGCAGGTATATTTTGGAATTAGCATTTTTCAAATTTTAGAAATCACTGCAGATGGTGACTGCAGCCATGAAATTAAAAGACGCTTACTCCTTGGAAGAAAAGTTATGACCAACCTAGATAGTATATTCAAAAGCAGAGACATTACTTTGCCGAATAAGGTCCGTCTAGTCAAGGCTATGGTTTTTCCAGTAGTCATGTATGGATATGAGAGTTGGACTGTGAAGAAGGCTGAGTGCCAAAGAATTGATGCTTTTGAACTGTGGTGTTGGAGAAGACTCTTGAGAGTCCCTTGGACTGCAAGGAGATCCAACCAGTCCATTCTGAAGGAGATCAACCCTGGGATTTCTTTGGAAGGACTGATGCTAAAGCTGAAACTCCAGAACTTTGGCTACCTCATGCGAAGAGTTGACTCATTGGAAAAGACCCTGATGCTGGGAGGGATTGGGGGCAGGAGGAGAAGCGATGACCGAGGGTGAGATGTCTGGATGGCATCATGGACTCAATGGACGTGAATCTGAGTGAACTCCAGGAGTTGGTGATGGACAGGGAGGTCTGGCATGCTGCGATTCATGGGGTCGCAAAGAGTCGGACACGACTGAGCAACGGAATGGAACGGAACGGAATTCCTGCATATTCTGTATGTTATTTAAATCCTTACTATTTATTGTTTTATTGCACCTTGTGATGACACATTAGTATTTATGCAGCAAAATGTATGAATTTTCAGTAGATTTTTCTACCAAATGAGTTTAAGTCAGGACAGATTTTGCCATCAATTCAGTTAAAAAAAAAAAACAACAACAAAAAAACAGCTCTGAGGTTCTAGTCTCATGACAACATCCTATCAGTTATATTATTCCTTCTCTCTCCAAAGCCTGTCTCCTTTCAGGTTCCTTCCTTTACAACTCAAAATTCAAAAACATGTACTTGCCTGATTCTTAAGTAAAATAGGAAATCTGTGATATTATAGATTCCTACTTTAAAATAATTATAGATCCTTTTAAAGTACTGTAATGTAGTCTTGGATTTGAAAATATATGTGATAACTTTGCTTTAGTTTATGTCCAATAGCTCAGACATTTGCTAGAAATGTCAGCCAACTCTTAAAAGAGAGCTTTGTAATCAGTTTTGATAATGTATGGTTAAACAACTGGCTGTTCGTAACAGGCCTTTAAAAATTTAGTCAAGAGGGCATTTTCCTGCCATGACCATATTCTGTACTGCCTTCATTTTGTCTGTGTTATATTTAGAAAGTGCTAAAGCAGTGTTGTCTCAACTTAATTAGAAAAATTAAAATTACACAGAATATTTCAAAGCCAAATATAAATGATTTTCAGATTTCCCCCTTATCATCAATGCTTTTCTTATAGTATTTTAATGTATCCTTTCGTATACTAAAGTTTACTCATTTAAAAATCTTGGTGTAATAACATGGAACCATTTGTTACTAGAAAAAGCATATGGCTTTTGATTTCTGTGTTTTCTTAAATTATGAAATCAACCTACATTTTAAAATTGAATTTGCTCATTCATCCTCTAGATGTTAGAGTAATAGCCTAATTCCAAACTTAATGTCTTACACCAGGTCATCGTTATTTTGTATCATGTGTTATTTGTGTTTAAAATGGATGTTATATAAAGCCTCAAATGCTATTTCCATTCCATTAAGTGCTTAATAAGTCTTGTTGCTCAGATTGTTATTATAAATAATAGAGTTGTAAGAGTTGTAAAGGAAGGAACCTGAAAGGAGATAGGCTTTGAAGAGAGAAGGAATAATATAACTGATAGGATGTTGTCATGAGACTAGACCCTCAGAGCATCGTTTTTTTTGTTGTTGTTGTTGTTGTTTTTAAAATTTGACCACACTGTTTTTAAAAATTGACCACATGTCATTCAGGCATGTGGGATCTTAGTTCTCTGACCAGGGATCAAACTCACACCCCTGCATTGGAAGCACAGAGTCTTACCACTGGACCACCAGGGATGTCCCCTAGGACCCCAGAGCATGTTTTTAAAATTTTTTATTTACTTTTAATTGGAGGACAATTGTTTTATAATGTTGTATTGCTTTCTGCCACACATCAACATGAGTCAGCCACAGGTATACGTATGTCGCCTCTGTCTCGAACCTCCCTTGCACCCCGTCCCACTCCTCTAGGTTGTCACAGAGCGTGGTGTCGGGCTCCGTGCATCACACAGCGAATTCCCACTGGCTAGCTGTTTTCCATATGGCAACGTATATGTTTCTGTGCTGCTCTTTTCTGTGGTGGTGATGGGCTCTTGAGAAAAACTGGATTAAGTCCAAAGCAATTATGTTAGTGATGAAAATCTTTGCATTTGATATGGGGAGGGGGTTATATATATATAATTTTTAAAATCATACTTCTCTCTTAGCTTTTTTTTTTTTAACCTCACTAAGTACATTTTGAGTTCTTCAAGGGTGAGGGATGACTTTGTGATGGTTTTCCCTTTATACTGAGCAACTAGCATGTAGGAAGTGTTCAGTTAATTAATGAAGGGAGAATGCAAATGAATAGGTATATATACTATATTGAAAGAAGACCCCTGGACTTGGAGAAGGCTTGGATGGCACTTAAGAGGGGGGAAGATGGGAATGAATTCCTGATATAGGAATGGTGAGTAGGCTAAGTAGCTTTCTGTTGTAGGGTGATTCTAGAGAGATAAGATTTTATAAATTGGGATTGAAATGCCAGGATGAGTTTGTCTTTATTTCATAGGCAGTGAAAGGGTCGATCAGGTATTTTGAGGGTGAAGACATTGAGATGGTTTTGGGGGACACTACAATGGCACCCCACTCCAGTACTCTTGCCTGGAAAATCCCATGGACGGAGGAGCCTGGTAGGCTGCAGTCCATGGGGTCGCTGAGGGTCAGACACGACTGAGCGATTTCACTTTCACTTTTCACTTTCATGCATTGGAGAAGGAAATGGCAACCCACTCCAGTGTTCTTGCCTGGAGAATCCCAGGACGGGGGAGCCTGGTGGGCTGCCGTCTATGGGGTCGCACAGAGTCGGACACAACTGAAGTGACTTAGCAGCAGCAGTCAGGCACTGGTGAGCAGGTTAGATAGAAATGGGGAGTGTTCTACTTTCATCCTTCACTTCATTCCTTCCTATATTCTTCTGGAGCTTCTACCTTTCTGCAAACTGACAGTGCACCAGAACTTTTCCATACCTCTGTTCAGTTCATCCACTCAGCCTATATGCCTTTTTTCCCCCCTCTTCTAGTTTCTAAAATTAGAATTAATTGTTCTGTGGATGATGCCTCTGTCATAACGTAGTGGAGTTAGCATTTTTTTTTAATTGGCCATCTTTTTATGGTTTTTGTTTTGATGCATTTTTATTTGTAGCCATTTCCTACAAATAGCCATTTGTAGCCTATTTGTGTTTGTATTTTTGCTTTGTCTTTGGCTGTGCCACATAGCTTATGGGGTATTAGTTCCCCAACAAGGAACTGAACCCAGGCCACAGTAGTGAAAGTGCCAAATCCTAACCACTGGACCATCATGGAATTCCGTTCCCATGGGAGTGTAGGTGTAGGCCTACGTAATCTTTAGTGCAGTGTGTTCACTGAAAACACATTTATGAAGTACTTCTATGTGATAAGCATTATGCTGGTTCAGAGATGAAAGACATGCTCTAGAAGCCTAGTGCAGTGGTTCTCAAAGTATAGTCTGTGGACCCCTGGTGGGCCCTAAGACCCCTTCAGGTCAAAACTATTTTGTATAATACAAAGGCCTTTAAAAAAAATATTCATTGTGCTGACATTTACACTGATGCTACAAAAGCAATGGTGATGAGTTTAAATCGGGGCACTAGTACCAAACTATACTAGTAGTCACTCTATTTTTCACCAACACAGTTTTAAAAAATAATCTAAGTGTTTAAGTGTTCTTGATCAACAGTAAACAAGTATAAATTTTATTAACTCTCATTTCTTGAATACTAATTTTTAAATATTCTCTTTGCTGAAATGGAAATTATGAGTAAACACTACTGCTGTATATTGAAATAAGATGATTATCTAGAGGAAGACCACTCCAGTGATTAACTAAATTACAAACTGAATTGCTTTTTTTAAAAAAGAAGAAACATCTTTACTTGTAAGCATAAACTGTTGACAAACTGTTATTCAGACTTGAATATTTGGCAGATATTTTCTCTAAAATGAGCAAAAGTGAGCCTATCACTTCAAGGAAAACCGTTATGTGTTGCCAGTGATAAAATTCAGGCTTTAAATAAAGCCTGGATTGGATTGGATTCTGGAAAACTTGTATTCATCAGTGTGAATTTGATGGCTTCCTAATACTTAAATACTTTTCTGATGATACTGATGGTGATATTAACAAATGTTACTTTTTGATATTGTTTAATGAAATATGTCTACCACATCACTTGTTAGAATGTTTGAAATGATTGATACATAATGTTACAAAATCATGTATAAGTAGAAGATTGATTCAAAGTGCAAGGCAGATCGCTACATGTTTTTTCAATAAAGTATGAAAGTATAAGTTCATTGATGTTCAAATTCCACATTTCAACTAATCTTTAGGAAACTACTAGTTGTCAAATTTAGTATACTATCAAAGAAGAATATCCACAATATCTGAAAAGGATATTAAAATATCATTTTCCAGTTGCCTGTTTGACACTGATTTTCATATGTTAGTCAAAACAACATAGTGCCACAGATGGAATATCACAGCAGATTGAAGAATCCAATTGTCTTCTACTAATCCAAACATCAAAGACATTTGCATTTGCATTGTAAAACAGTGCCTCTTTTTCTCACTAATTTTTGTTTCTGAAAATATAGTTCTTTTAAATAAAAATATTTTGGTTAACATATAATGGATTTATATTTATTACTTTAAAATGAATTGACTAATATTTTTATTATTATAAAATAAACAAAGTTTGCCATTTTAACCATGTTTAAGTGTACAGTTCAGTGACATTAAGTACATTCACATTTTTTGTGAATTCACTTTCACATTTTGTACAACCATATCATCATCCATCTCCAGAACTTTTTCATCATCCCATACTGAAACTCTGTACTCATTAAACACTAACTTCCCATTGCCCCTTCTTCACAGTCCCTGGCTATTACCATTCTACTTTCTATCTCTATGAATTTGACTATTCTAGTACCTCATATGGAGAAGGCAATGGCACCCCACTCCAGTATTCTTGCCTGGAAAATCCCATGGACAGAGGAGCCTAGTAAGCTGCAGTCCATGAGGTCGCTAAGAGTCGGACATGACTGAGCGACCTCACTTTGATGCATTGGAGAAGGAAATGGCAACCCACTCCAGTGTTCTTGCCTGGAGAATCCCAGGGATGGGGGAGCCTGGTGGGCTGCCGTCAGTGGAGTTGCACAGAGTCAGACACGACTGACGCGACTTAGCAGCAGCAGCAGTACCTCATATAAGTGGCATCATACAGCATTTGTCTTTTTGTGACTGGCTTATTTTGCTTAGCATAATGTCCTCAAGGTTTGTCCATGTTGTAGATGTGCCAGAATTGTCTTCTTTTTTAAGGCTGAAAGGCAATGGCACCTCACTCCAGTATTCTTGCCTGGAAAATCCCATGAATGGAGGAGCCTGATGGGCTGCCGTCCATGGGGTCACTAAGAGTCAGACATGACTGGGTGACTTCACTTTCACTTTTCACTTTCATGCATTGGAGAAGGAAATGGCAACCCACTCCAGTGTTCTTGCCTGGAGAATCCCAGGGATGGCAGAGCCTGGTGGGCTGCCATCTATGGGGTTGCACAGAGTCAGACACGACTGAAGTGACTTAGCAAGCAAGCAAGCAAGTATTCCATTGTATGTACCTACAACATTTTCTTTATCCATTCATTTATCTCTGACCCTTGGGTTGCATCCACATGTTAACTATTATAAATAATGCTGCGATGAGCATGAGTGTACAAGTAGCTGTTAAAGTCCCTGTTTTCAGTTCTTTTGAGTATGTATGAAGAATTGGAATTACTGGACCGTATGGAAATTCAATTTTTTATTTTTTAGGAATTAATTTCTAGTACTATAAATATCAGTAGATATAATCCACATAAACAGAAGTACTCTTGGGTCTTCAATGATCTTTAAGAGTGAGGGTCCTGAGATTTAAAAGTTTGAGAGTAAGTGATGTAGTGGAATGAGTGAAATAGAGAGGTAAGTTAGGAAGTTAATACAGTAGGAGACAAGTTGGACTAGACTTTGCTTAGAGAAAATGACCAAAGTGGTAAAGAGAATATGTCATATGAAGAGAATTTGGAGAACCTGAAAATGTATGTGACCTTGAGAACTTTCTGGGAAGATACAACAGCTAACTTTGAGTATTTGAAGATCTCTCACAGAAAAGGGATTTGGCATATTTTCTGTGAACTTGGGGTAAGGTGGAGCAGAGGGGAAGACATGATAGTAGCAGATGTTAAGGGGAATCAATTTTAGTTTATAATAAGGATTTTCTAACAGAATGGTTCCAAGGTAGAATTGACTAAAGGTAGGGAAAGCTAGCATAGAGTTTCAAACTGAGAGTTTCTAAGCTGAAAAAAGCTCCTTGGAGAGGAGAGGTGACTGTCATTAATGGTTCGTTGGCATAGAAGAACTCTGTAATCCCTTCTGATGCTGAAGTTCCATGATTCGGATTAACATGTTCCTCTGTTGTTTGTATGACTTGTAAGTTGACGGTTGGATTCAGGGGTTTTGATCAGACTCAGGTGCCATCTCAGTGACCACAGCTATTGGCACTGGAATCCTCTTTCATTGAGAAGCACATAATGGCTGGTTGTTTTTTGCAAAGTTAATAGCTGTTCCTCCTCAATGCCTAGAATTGATTAGGAGTTGCAAAATGATGGTATTCTAATTATATCATACCTGTTTTAGTTATTTTCGCTGGAATATTTTTATAAAGAGACATTTCTCCTTATCTATTATTTGGTTACCAAATGATATAGTTTCTGTAGGGCTTCCCTGGTGGCTCAGTGGTAAAGAATTCCCCTGCCAATGCAGGAATCACCAGTTTGATCCCTGGGTAGGGAAGATCTCTAGAGAAGGAAATGGCAATCTACTCCAGTATTCTTGCCTGGGAAGTTCCATGGACAGAGGAGCCTGGCAGGCTACAGTTCACGGGGTCTCAAAAGAGTCGGATACAACTTAGTAACTAAACAATAGCTCCTGTAGGAAAGTCAGGCTAGATAGATGCCTTTTCATTGATTAATCAGTTTTCAAGGTAGTACGTTGGCTCCTTGTCATCTTCAATTTTCATTACTCTATCAAGTTTTTCTTCTTAGAAAGGGAGAAGAGACTTGTCTGGTCAGTTGCAAGTATTCATAGGTGTGAGGCTGCTCCAGTGTCTTCAGACCTCATCTGCTATCTTGGATTAGAGAACAACTCTCCCAGTGTCAGCTCCTGTTCTCAAATTAGCTCTTCATATGTTCCAGTGAATACTTGCTGGCAATTTTGGGGTCTTCCTCTTTTCATATTCATCAACAACCCCTCTGCTCTTTCCTTTTATAGTTGCTAACACCATACAAGTCTTGTGGTTGTTGGTTTGTCCCCAGCTGCTTGTATTTTAGGTTTGTGGGGAATACCTTATTACCAAGTTTGGTTGTGAGTGTTTTCCATGGGATTTTGGTTTTGTTGTCTAGATGCTTGGTTTCAATGTGGAGATCATGGAGATCAAAACAAAAAAGTCTCCCTACTATCAATGTCATCTTCCCAGAGAGAGGTTAAAATCCTGGAAGAATTAGAGTAGAATTGAGAATAACTGAAATTTCTGACTTGGTGAATGGTAATTTTCATGGATGAGTCTTAAAAATAGGAGAGAAGCAGAAAGGTAGTGAATGGAATATAAGATCAGTTTTTGATTTCTTAATTAGAAATGTTTGTGAGATACCCTAAGAGAAATGCTTTCTTAAGACATAAAGTGAGTGAAAGTGAAAGTCACTCAGTCATGTTTGACTCTTTATGACCCCATACAGTCCATGGGATTCTCCAGGCCAGAATACTGGAGTGGGTAGCCTTTCCCTTCTCCAGATCTTCCCAACCCAGGGATCGAACCCAGGCTCCCATATTGCAGGTGGATTCTTTACCAGCTGAGCCACAAGGGAAGCCCTTCTTAAGACATATGTCTCTAGAATTTGATAGAGAGAGCTAGGTGATGAAAGAGCAACACTTCGAAGGTAATTGAGGCCATTATAAGTTGGAGAAATTATTATTTTGGTAAAAATTACAGTGTGAAAACCCAGCAGAATAGAAAGTATTCAACTGAAGATGAAAGAGACACTAATAAGCATTTGTGAGTGGGTAGTTTTATGTATTTTCCATAAATATGTACAACAAATGTAGGTTTACAGAGCAGCAATCCAAAGGGGATGACACTTTTCAAAGCTCTAGTTATAGGGGTGCATCAGAGTTTTTGGCTATTAGGTATATGTAGGTGCCATATATATTTAGTATAAAGAGAATGAATTTATAAAGTATTTTTCCTATTAGAAAATAGATGTTAAATATTCATAAAAATGAAAGTCTTAGATGAAGACGTTAACTATTCATTAGCTACAAGTTTTAATATTTTAAGTAGATTCTAGTGTCCTATCACAGATCTTCTGTTTTAAGAGTATATGAAAGTGTTCTGTCTTACAAGCTGTTCCAGATGCTCAGGAGCTCTGATCTCAAAGGGGGTGTTTTAAATGGTAGTATGCATATCTGGAGGCTCCCCTGGTGGCTTAGTTGGTAAGAATCTGTCTGCAATATGGGAGACTCAGGTTCGATCCCTGAGTTGGGAAGATCCCCTGGAGAAGGAAATAGCAACTCACTCCAGTATTCTTGCTTGGAGAATCCTATGGAGCTTGGTGAGCTACAATCCATGGGGTCTCAAAGAGTTGGACACAACTGAGCAGCTAACACACACACACACACACACACACACACACACACTTGGACATTCCTTTTTAAACATCTCGTTGGCATTAAGTATCACCCCAAATGACTAGTTTTGACCTGTCTTTTTGTTTCTTCTTTCTGAAATCAGGCCAGTCTTCAGAGACCTGAGATTAAACTTGAATCACTAAAAGAAGATATTAAGAATTCTTTAAAATATCAGGTTTGTAAGTTGCTTTTTACTTTTCTTTCTCTAATTCTTTAAAGCAAAATAAGGAAAGACTTTATTTTGAGGGGATATTGTATCTGCAGTCAGTTACTTGTTTAAAATTGTGGAAGAATTGTAGGATAGGTTTTTGTTTGAAGTGAATTAGAACTTTCAGACATTTCTGCATAAATTCAGGAACACTGGTAATAACTGCTTTACATTGATCGGTTTTAAATAGTGTTTACCTTCCTGGTCAAAATACATCGTGAATGTATTAAAATCGCCTTAGATAAGTATCTTGTCTTTTACTTTTCATCTGTGACTTTTTTCTTCCTCTGCTTTTCTCTCTTTTCTACCCTTCAAAGAAAACAGAAGAAAATCTCAGCTTTTAAAGCAAGCTGTTAAGCTTTTGCACTTGGGAACTGAGATATTAAGTGGTTTACTTACCCAGATAAGTTGATCAAAAATAATAGTAGCCAAGTGAACTGATCTGACTGGTGGTGCCTTATAATAGTCTTCTTCTCTTGTTTAGGAATTTACTGACTCAGTAATTGTCCTGAATTACTTGTGATCTTTGTCAAGTGCCTGGCTGTTTCTCGCCCTTCGGGTGGTGTATTCCTCACAGCAATGACAGTACAACTGCCAAAGATTTTGGCATTTATTGAGTGCCATAACAGTGGAAGAAGGAAATATTCTTCTCATCTTAAGAAAATGACACCATAGTTTTCCTTACAAAGTAATAAATCATGTTGACGACTTTGTATTTAGTGTTAGCCAAGGGAATATTGGTAAATATATAAGAAATAATTCCATAGAATAACACTTTACATTAGCAATTGGCAGTTGATAAAGTTCTTTGACAGTAAATATGATGTTAAAGTTTTTGTGAAATAAATTTAATTTTAATGTATGTTTACTTTAAAAACTAATATGTTTATATATGTTTTCCTTTTTTAAAAACAGGTTGGGAGAAAAAGCTTCAGAATGCTGTGTATAGTGAACTGAGTGTGTGAGTTTTTCTCCCTCCCTATTTTGAGATACTCTTATTACATTTAGCTATATTTGCTTTGTAAATAATGAATATAGTTTTACTATGTGTACTCATTGTTATTATTTCTTATTAGCATTTTTATAGCATTCCAAGTGAGTTTATACTATTAAAAATTGTAGTCTTCCTGAGAATTAATACGTGGGTGTTTTTACCGACAAATTTTTATATTAACAGTTCATTAATCAAGTATAATTAGGAAATATGATATTTCTTATAAGTTAGTATTTCAGATAATTTAAGCTTACCAGTGTTCTCTTTATTGGTGCCATATTGGATATTATCCTTTTTCTGTCTCTATATACTGACCATTTTAAACACAACTAACTCTTTTTTGAAATACTCATTATTAAGAATATTACTATTTTTATTTATCTGAATTTGTTCTCAGAGTTTGCTGAAATGTGTAGAACTATTTGTCATTACAAGAAATATAGATCCTGAATGTTAACCTTTGTAGTTTATTTAATGTTCCATTATTCATCAATTATTTATTGCTAGCAGTATAGTGGGCACTGGGGACATAGCATAGAACAGTGAACAGTTTCTGCCCTCTTGAGGTTTATGATCTAATTGAGTTCTTAAGTCTTGTTTTCCCTGCTATCAATGTATCTGTGTCTGTAGCCTCTCTAGTTTCTCACACTCCTGTTTCCAGTTTGCTCCTTCTAATCTGCGGTTACTTGGAAAAGGAAATAACCTGGTTTACCAGAATGGTTTCTAAAACAAAGAGATGAATGCTTGTGGATTTGTGCTTAGACACACGTTTTTAAAATTAGTTATTTGCTTCTTTGCTTATTGCTATCTTTTGAGTTGGTTTTTGAGCTCTTAAACTCATAAATAAAGTGCCATCTATTAAGTAAAGCTGATTGTGATCATACCTTTGGTTCTAGTCACTAAAGGAAAAGGTATTTATCAAGACAAGTAAAGTTTTAAAACTCCCCAAATGTAGTAGAGATACCATGAGTTGATTAAACTAATATGGACAAGGTGATTACCTCTGTCTATTAAAGCTTATAACTTCAGCGTCTTTGTCTCTGATACTGGCAGAATAATAGCATCTGTTGTGTGTAATTCCAGATATTAGATTCTCATCTCAGTAGATACTACTGATTGCTATTTTTGTGGTATAATGCATTCCTGAAAATTGTTCTGTGAGACAGAGTGCCTTTTTACTTGATGGCATGGACAATATTTCATTCATTGTCATATCCTTGATATCCTACATAATAGACATTAAATAAGTATTTTATAAATATTCAATAACTTATTGGGATATTTGAAGGAGTTCAGTAAAACTGCCTGTTTTTCTCACTTGGGTTCTGAACAAATAAAGAAAATAAAATATAAAGGCAAATGGGAAATCAAAACTATACTTTTACTTGTGATAAAGATTGGGTAGGACGACATAGCTTAGTGCAAGAGCAAAATAAACTCTTTAGCTGAACTCCAGACTCAGACTTAACCTTCTACTTAAATAGCATTGTGAGCCTATTCAGTTTATTCTTCCAAAATTTAAAAGTTGGAGAGGGCATTTCTTCTCTTCTAGGGTATAGTGAGTAAAGCCCTGGAAAGAGGTCAAGTATGTTACAGGGAAGCAGTTTGTTTCATATGAAAGGGCACATTTGGAGTCGAGGAAGAAGTGTTCCCTCATGCAAATCAGAAAAATAAGTGGACAGTGTATTCTGGTCCATTTTTCATTGGCAGAAACCATTAGATACATAGGTAAATAAAGCAAAACTAAGATAGAAATATCTATTAATATAAATGATTGGAACTGAAAAAAAAATCCACGTACTCTCATTCCTAGTAGAACTGTGGCCATGTGAGCTATATACATCATACCTGGAATTTGCTCATGTCATACTTATTTTAGTAATCATTCCAAAGATTTTAGTCAGATTTTTATTTAACAAGTATAGCAGAAAATTTTCTACAGTCTTTTATTAAATGAAATATAACACTAGCTCAGGTTAGCTCTTTCTACTTCAAAACTGCATACTTTAACTATTATTGTGTAAAAACTATTTAATATTATATCAGTGGTAATTTACATTGATTGAATCTTTATGTCCAGCACTGTGGTAATAAGCACTTTATAGTCATTGTCTATATTAGGTAGTCTTTATCAGTTCAGTTCAGTTCAGTCGCTCAGTCGTGTCCGACTCTTTGCGACCCCATGAATTGCAGCACGCCAGGCCTCCCTGTCCATCACCAGCTCCTGGAGTTCATTCAGACTCACGTCCATTGAGTCCATGATGCCATCCAGCCATCTCATCCTCGGTCGTCCCTTTCTCCTCCTGCCCCCAATCCCTCCCAGCATCAGGGTCTTTTCCAATGAGTCAACTCTTCGCATGAGGTGGCCAAAGTACTGGAGCTTCAGCTTTAGCATCAGTCCTTCCAAAGAACACCCAGGACTGATCTCCTTCAGAATGGACTGGTTGGATCTCCTTGCAGTCCAAGGGACTCTCAAGAGTCTTCTCCAACACCACAGTTCAAAAGCATCAATTCTTCAGCGCTCAGCCTTCTTCACAGTCCAACTCTCACATCCATACATGACCACAGGAAAAACCATAGCCTTGACTAGACGGACCTTATTCGGCAAAGTAATGTCTCTGCTTTTGAATATACTATCTAGGTTGGTCATAACTTTTCTTCAAGGAGTAAGCATCTTTTAATTTCATGGCTGCAGTCACCATCTGCAGTGATTTTGGAGCCTTTATAACACCCTACAAAGTAGATTTTATTATTCTAATTATTTTACAGAAGAGAAAACTGAGTCTAAGATCACTTAAGTAACTTGCTGAAAATCATGTAGCTAGTAAATGGCAGTGCTGGGATTTCAGTCTAGTGAAACATATTCTAAAGCCATACATTTTACTGCTTCTCACATATACTTGCATCTTGTTTTTTACCTAGATTAAAAGTGTTCTAAAACAAGAATTATGTCTTACATTTCTTTGCCTATCTCCTATAGCGTCAAATAAATGACATTGAGTCAGCAAGTAGTTATTGAGCCACCCCTAGGGCTAGGACAAAAAAATATCTTTTTGAATTGAGAAAACTTAGTGAAACTATTAATCCTAAATATTTACTGTAAATATTTAAGAAGGTCTTTACATTGAAAATGTACCAATTTATTTGTCTCCTAGTCTTCATTGTATTTTATGTAGAGCAGTTTGGAGAAGGAAATGGCAACCTATTCTGGTATTCTTGACTGGAGAATCTCATGGACCAGAGGAGCCGGGGGGACTACAGTCCATGGGCTTGCAAGGAGCTGGACATGACTGAAGAGACTAAGCATGCGTATAAGAATCAGAAGATATATTATTTTCCTTATGGAATACAAATGGAAAGAGTATATAAACCTTTTTAACCTTCCATATATGTATATATTATAAAAACAGATACCACAATTTGCTGGTATAGTATATATATGCAAGTGTCTAGCATATTTTGGAGAGGTATAAATGTTGAATAATAGTGAGCCTCGAAACAGAAAAATTTTTAGATTAATGAGTTCCTTACACTAGATCACCAGACTAGGTCAGTTTTTTATAGACATTCAAAATGTTCTCTAAAAGAGTCCTCAGGTAGTAGACCTGCTGCTGTTGCTGCTAAGTCGCTTCAGTCGTGTCCGACTCTGTGCGACCCCATAGATGGCAGCCCACCAGGCTACCCCGTCCCTGGGATTCTCCAGGCAAGATCACTGGAGTGGGTTGCCATTTCCTTCTCCAATGCATGAAAGTGAAAAGTGAAAGTGAAGTCACTGAGTCGTGTCCGACTCTTAGCGATTCCATGGACTGCAGCCTACCAGGCTCCTCCATCCATGGGATTTTCCGGGCAAGAATACTGGAGTGGGGTGCCATTGCCTTCTCTGGAAGTCGCTCCTAGGCACTTCTAAAATGTCCTAATCATAGTTCTTCTTGCCCTCTTAGTCTTAAATGTTATACATAACAAATGTTACGTTCAGAGCTAGATGCTGGCATAATGCACAAGTAGGTAGATAGTGATTGCTTCTTATGGAGCTTACATCCCAGTGGGGCACAGAGACTTTACAGGGCAATTACAGTAGAATATAGTACGTGCTATAACAGGGTAAGTGCAAGCAGTACGTAGGGCAGGTGCTTAACTCAAATTGGAGGGGTCATGGTGACTTGTCACAGGAAATAATATTCAGACTGAGATCAGAAAGCAAAGCTACAGTTAGGGGAAGGAACAGAGAAGAAAAATGCTTTAGGCACAAAGGAACAACAGGTACAGATGTTTCACACATGCACGTGTGTTTAGTCGTGTCCGACTGTTTTGTAATCTCGTGGACTGTAGCCTTCCAGGCTCCTCTGTCCTTGGGATTTCCCAGGCTAGAATATTAGAGTGGGTTGCCATTTCCTCCTCCAGGGGATCTTCCCCGCCCAGGGATCGAACCCACATCTCTTGCATATCCTGTACTGGCAGGTGGATTCTTTACCACTGGCGCCACCTGGGAAGCCCACAGATGTTTAGAAGTGGAAAAGAATGTTGTATATTGGAAGAACAAAAATTGTATGGCTGGATGGTAGAGGGCAAAGGGCCATAGGAAACAATGAAGCTAGATCTCTAGGCAAGCTTGTGCCTGTTACTCAAGGATTTGTAGACTGGATCCTGAAGCATTTGGGTGCCACTTTAGGATTTAGTAGTATCATGATCACATTTGCATTTTAGTTGTTTAGCAATGTGCGTATGTGCATGCTCAGTTGTGTCTGACTCTTTGTGACCCCGTGGACTGTAGCCTGCCAGGCTCCTCTGTCCAAGGGATTCTCAAGGCAAGAATACTGGAGTACGTTGCCATTTCCTTCTCCAGGAGGTCTTCCTGACCCAGAGACTGAACCCACATCTCTTGCATTGTTGGCAGATTCTTTACCATCTGAGCCACCTGGGAAGCCCATTCAGTAATGTACTGGGTATCTAGTATGTGCCAGGTCTTACACTAGACCCTGGAAATACAGTCACTGGTGAATCAAGAACACACCACTCCTAACAGCCCAGCAGATTGACAAATAGGTTGAAGATAGTATAGATGCAGGGGAGACTGCTTATGAATATGTAGATGAATGCAAGCAATAATGTCATTGCCTAAATCAGTGTCAGTGAGGTAGTGAAAGATGAGTGGTATTTAGAGGGATTTGGAGAGACAGGAAGAGGGAGGAGTAAAGAGTGACATCCAGGTTTCTGTATTGTTCCTCTGCTGATCCTCATCTCTTTGTATTTACTAAATGTGAAATCCATGAGGACAGAGATTTTAATGTGTTTTATTTTCTGCTGTATTTGTATAACCTTAAACACTTGGTAGATTCTCATTAAATATTTATAACTGAATAAATAGCTTTATTTTGGTTTTAATATGAATAATTTTGGGGTGACCACTTCTTACCTTTTTTTCTGGATAAATTTCATATAGCTTAAATAACCCTTAAAGTAAGAAAGTGTTAGTCACTCAGTCATGTCCGACTCTTTGTGATCCCATGGACTACAGCCTGCCAGGCTCCTCTGTCCATGGAATTCTCTAGGCAAGAATACTGGGATGGGTTGCCATGCCCTTCTCCAGGGGATCTTCCTGAACCAGGGTTTGTACCTGGGTCTCCTGCTTTGCAGGCAGATTCTTTACCATCTGAGCCACCAGGATCTTTTCTAAATAATCTTTAAGATCTTCAGTAAATGCTCTCAAGTTTCTAAATTTCCAAGTTGATTAAATTTAGGAATAATTACTGTTAAAATGGAAGGATTTTAGAATTATATTTCATTATAAAACATATGTATCTTTACAAGTAATATAGTGAGCAGTTTAAAATATATAACTTTTAAACCATCTTGCATATAAGAAATACTGAGGTATGTAGCAATTATCAGTGGTTTTTTTTGTGTGTGAGTGGGGAAAGGTGATTTGTTTAGGTACATGGAATGCAGATTTTAGCAGAAAAAACAATTAGAAATAATCACTTAGTGAAACTGTCTAAAGTTCCCCTTTAGATGTTCCTGTTTGGATGAGGAATTTCTTGAGAACTCAGTGCATGGTTCTTGATTGTTAGAATATGGTTGCTTTACATGAGTATAATTTCTATGACTAATTTAATTGGAGGTATCAGTTATGAAAGAGATTGAAACCTCTAAGGAAATGTTAAATTGTTGTGTTTTCCTATTGCCCTCTCTATGATTTTATATCACTCTGTGCCTCAGTCATTACATTTCAACCATCCTAGCTTTTTCTGATTTTTAAACATTCCAGTTTCCCACCTCAGAGTTTTGTGCTTGCTGTCCTTTTGCTTGGAATGTTGGTTGGCTCCTTTTCACTCATGTCTTGATTCAAACATTAGGTTTCCTAGACACCTTCCCTGCCCTTCCAAATCATTTAGACCTTATCCTGCTCTCATTTTCTCATGGCATTTACTACTCTTATGTTATTCTATTTATTTGTTTTTTATAAATATTGACTGTCTTTCTTCACTAGAATATTAGGTACATGAGAATAGGAGACACTGTCTTAATCTCACCATATACCTAGAAGGGCTCAAATATTTGTTGAATAAATGAATCTGTTGTCTTAATAAAAACAATATATTTTAAATATAAAATGTCATGTTACACAGAATACAGAATTTATGACATTAAAATTTTAAAAATTTATTAAATCTGTGAATTAATATAGTATGTAATATATTACATGCTAAAATATGGCTATTACAAAAGAGTATTTATACTATCATTTCAATTCTGTGGAAAGGAAATTGGGAGAATTGAGAAAAGTTGATATTTTAATAAGTTAATGAACTTGTTTAGATTTCAGATTTTTAAAATTTCTGTTATAATATATATATACTAAAATTAACAGTTGTGAAAATTTCATATGAGCACTTACAGAGCTAAGTAATTTAAAAGTTACCTCAATCTATGCATTCCACTTTAACTTTTAATGTCATTAAATTGCTAATTTAAAGTTACAATGCTAGTAGGATAAGAATTAAAGTTTTGTTAGGTTGTTGTACCTTGTGTAAGTACATAGAACCGCTAGCAAATGTTCTGTTTCATATATCATGGACTATAGAGGTAAGTAATTTCTAACCAATACACTGATTAATTATCAAGAGTGGTATAAATATTTAGCTCCCTCTTTCTATCCTCAGGTTTCCTTTACCTAGTCATCCTGCTGCACCTCCTGAACATCTTAAAGAACCTTTGGTATACATGCGGAAAGCACAGGTTGGCTATTGTTCATTTTAATTTTATTATTCCATACCAAGTTATATAATGCAGAATGAAAGATCCTTATTAACATTAGGACTATATTTATTATATGAAAGACTGGATAAGGACTACTAAAGTGATGCAAATAGTATTTGTATGCTGTTTATATTCGGTAACCAAGGATTACAGTTACTTAATTTCTATAGTAATTCTGAAAATACTGAGTAGAAGGGAAAAAAATCTTGTAACATACTGGCCTAAGATCTAAAATATGATAAAAGTATTATGCACTGATTTGTTCCTCAAGTTTTGTGATATTAAAGGAAAGAATAGGGAATAAACTGACTCACTCTCCCCCTAAAAATTTGGCTTTTGACACCAGTGTTACTGATAGTGTATTTGAAATATATTTGTTTTCACAACAGGTTGTTACATACTAGTTGTATTCAGTTGCAGAATCCAAATGACTCTTGTAATCTAAGATGAACTGAAAAACAGTGAAAGTCACTTTAAAAGAATAAAATAAAATAATTTAAATAGAAAGACTATAAAAAGCTGTTAAAATAGAAAAAATAAGCTGTCTAAATGCCCCTAATTCTTCCCAGCCTGATCTGCCCGCCTGTGATGTAGAACTGTTCATGAGCCTTCCTCACAGTGCTGGGGACCCTCTAACTGCCACTCTGAGGCTTTAATGGACATCATAAGCTGACCTTCTTTCTCCATCATAGTCTCAGAAACTATTATGAAAAATTTGAAATATACCTCGGAGAACTCCAATGAACCTTATCACCCAGCTTCAGCAATTACACAGTGGTTCTGCTGCTCCTGAGAGTGTCCTGTTGCTGTGAGTTACTGTGTTTCACGTGCTGGATGTTAGGCAGATTTTTAGTTTCCTGCTTTCATTTTCATTTTGAAACACCCTTAAAATTGGAGGTAAAAGGAAGCGATATAAACAAAAATCATGGAGACATTTGAGGAAATATTAATGTGTAGTATATTTCTATCTCTCAGTTCAGTTCAGTTCAATCACTCAGTCGTGTCCGACTCTTTCTGACCCCATGAATCACAGCACGCCAGGCCTTCCTGTCCACCACCAACTCCCGGAGTTCACTCAGACTCATGTCCATCGAGTCAGTGATGCCATCCAGCCATCTCATCCTCTATAGTCTCCTTCTCCTCCTGCCCCCAATTCCTCCCAGCATCAGAGTCTTTTCCCATGAGTCAACTCTTCATATGAGGTGGCCAAAGTACTGGAGTTTCAGCTTTAGCATCATTGCTTCCAAAGAAATCCCAGGGCCGATCTCCTTCAGAACGGACTGGTTGGATCTCCTTGCAGTCCAAGGGACTCTCAAGAGTCTTCTCCAACACCACAGTTCAAAAGCATCAATTTCTTGGTGCTCAGCTTTCTTCACAGTCCAACTCTCACATCCATACATGACCACTGGAAAAAACATAGCCTTGACTAGATGGACCTTTGTTGGCAAAGTAATGTCTCTGCTTTTGAATATGCTATCCAGGTTGGTCATAAGTTTTCTTCCAAGGAGTAAGCGTCTTTTAATTTCATGGCTGCAGTCACCATCTGTAGTGATCTTGGAGCCCTAAAAAATAAAGTCTGACACTGTTTCCACTGTTTCCCCATCTATTTCCCATGAAGTGATGGGACCAGATGCCATGATCTTCATTTTCTGAATGTTGAGCTTTAAGCCAACTTTTTCACTCTCCTCTTTCACTTTAATCAAGAGGCTTTATATTTCCTCTTCACTTTCTGCCATAAGGGTGGTGTCATCTGCATATCTGAGGTTATTGATATTTCTCCCCGGACAATCTTGATTCCAGCTTGTGCTTCTTCCAGCCCAGCATTTCTCATGATGTACTCTGCATAGAAGTTAAATAAGCATGATGACAATAGCTGTAGCCTTGACATACTCCTTTCCCAATTTGGAACCAGTCTGTTGCCAGTTCTAACTGTTGCTTCCTGACCTGCATATAGGTTTCTCAAGAGGCAGGTCAGGTGGTCTGGTATTCCCATCTCTTTCAGAATTTTTCACAGTTTATTGTGATCCACACAGTCCATAGTCAATAAAGCAGAAATAGATGTTTTTCTGGAACTCTCTTGCTTTTGCCATGATCCAGCGGATGTTGGCAATTTGATCTCTGGTTCCTCTGCCTTTTCTAAAACCAGCTTGAACATCTGGAAGTTCACAGTCCACGTGTTGCTGATGCTTGGCTTGGAGAATTTTGAGCATTACTTTACTAGCATGTGAGATGAGTGCAATTGTGCAGTAGTTTGAACTTTCTTGGCATTGCCTTTCTTTGGGATTGGAATGAAAACTGACTTTTCCCGGTCCTGTGGCCCCTGCTGAGTTTTCCAAATTTGCTGGCATATTGAGTGCAGCACTTTCACAGCATCATCTTTCAGGATTTGAAATAGCTCAACTGGAATTCCGTCACCTCCACTAGCTTTGTTCGTAGTGATACTTCCTAAGGTCCACTTGGCTTCACATTCCAGGATGTCTGGCTCTAGGTGAGTGATCACATCATCGTGATTATCTGGGTCATGAAGATCTGTTTTATACAGTTCTTCTGTGTATTCTTGTTACCTCTTCTTAATATCTTCTGCTTCTGTTAGGTCCAGATCATTTCTGTCCTTTATCGAGCCCATCTTTGCATGAAATGTTCCCTTGGTATCTCTAATTTTCTTGAAGAGATCTCTAGTCTTTCCCATTCTGTTGTTTTCTTCTATTTCTTTGCATTGATCACTGAGGAATGCTTTCTTATCTCTTCTTGCTATTCTTTGGAACTCTGCATTCAGATGCTTATATCTTTCCTTTTCTCCTTTGCTTTTCACTTCTCTTCTTTTCACAGCTATTTGTAAGGCTTCCTCAGACAGCCATTTTGCTTTTTTGCATTTTGTTTCCATGGGAATGGTCATGATCCCTGTCTCCTGTACAATGTGCCGAACCTCATTCCATAGTTCATCAGGCACTCTATCTATCAGATCTAGTACCTTAAATCTATTTCTCACTTCCACTGTATAATCATAAGGGATTTGATTTAGGTCATACCTGAATGGCATCATGGTGGAGAAGTCTGACAGAATGTGGTCCACTGGAGAAGGCAATGGCAAGCCACTTCAGTATTCTTGCCTTGAGAACCCCATGAAAAGTATGAAAAGGCAAAATGATAGGATACTGAAAGAGGAACTCCCCAGGTCAGTAGGTGCTCAATATGCTACTGGAGATTAGTGGAGAAATAACTCCAGAAAGAATGAAGGGATGGAGCCAAAGCAAAAACAATACCCAGCTGTGGAAGTGACTGGTGATAGAAGCAAGGTCCAATGCTGTAAAGAGCGATATTGCATAGGAACCTGGAATGTCAGGTCCATTAATCAAGGCAAATTGGAAGTGGTCAAACAGGAGATGGCAAGAGTGAACACTGACATTCGAGGAATCAGCGAACTAAAATGGATTGGAATGGGTGAATTTAACTCAGATGACCA
>SJXQ01002356.1:0-34114 GCA_006408695.1 Aepyceros melampus
AAAAAGTTAAATATATGAATAGATACAAAAGATACATCTTCTCTTAATTTCTGTAACAGATAAATAACTATTTAATTAAAAATACTAGCATTGTAAGATGGGGTTTATAACACATATATAAAGTAAAATACATGACTTAAAACCAACCATATCAATAATTACACTGAGTAAAAGGGACTGAGCATTTTAATTAAAAGATAGAGATTATAAAGCAAAACCCAACTATCTTCTGTCTGTAAGAGATATCTTAAAATATAAAGGCAAAAACAGATTGAAAGTATTAAGAAGAGGATGGAAAGATTAAAAAAACCAAACAAACAGTATATAAGCACTCAAAAACTAGCATGACTCTATTAATATTAAAGTAGACTTTAAATCAAGGAGTGTTGCAGAAGATAAGGAGAGACATTTCACACACAAAAAAACAAAAAGATCCATCGAAAAGGAAGACATACAAATATACACATAAGCTATCTGTGTGTGTGTGTGTGTGTGTGTGTGTATACACACACATGTGTTTCTGTTTTAACTATTATTTCTCCATTCCACCCTGCTTCAGAACACTTTTCTGTGATCCAGAATCTGGACAACTATTACCCACATTTCTCAGGCTCTTGCATCTAGGGTTCTCTATGTAACCAAGGATGAGAACCATCAGACGGTCTTGAGTGAGTTTTGGATGGCAGAGTGAGGCAGAAGTTGTGTATCTGAGAAGCACAGTCAAGGATGTGCTTAGAGCCTTTTTATATCAGTGTTAGTGGAGGTCTCAGTGTTTAGTAAACCTTGGGAGTCAACTGACAAGGAATAGGGCATACTACTGTGGGTCATAGAAAGTCCTGGAGGCAGTAGACACATCAGCTTTTCTGACCATGGCTGCCTGTTCATCATGGGGTCCCTTTGTTGAGGGGTTGTGGTTCTGGACCAGTGGTTTCCAAATCACTGAGAAATCAGAAGTCTCTTGGTGGGTCAATGTTGCTGTGTGCCTTTGGGACATATTTCCTGAAAACTCAGCAAGGAGTCTATTTCCTCAGCACTGCCACTGATTTTCTAAGCCAGTTAAAGACCTGTACTAAGTTCTTCACTGGGTAAACTGTATCCCCCAAGCTCTTCTGGCCATGGGGTTCTCCAGGCAAGAATACTGGAATGAGTAGCCATTCTCTTCTCCAGAGGCTCTTCCCAACCCAGGGACCAAACCTGGGTCTTTGGCATTGTGAGCGGATTCTTTAACATCTGAGGCACCAGAGAAATCCGTGTAAACTAGAGGATTCATTTTCAACAACTTAACCCTCAGACACAAGTATGATCTAGCCTTGATTATCCAATATAGACTAAACTAACCATTTGTAGTAATTGGACCTGTCTGGACATTATTCCTACATTCTTCTTGAGGTGAATTTCTCTTGTTCTTTAAGACCTAATTATTGCTTCTGTGGAAATGTCCCTGGTTTTGCAGGCTTACTTATAAGCCCGTCACCTATGTTTCCACCACATTTTGCCTGCATGGTTTTTAGTGGATTCTTATAGTGCATTGTATTATGTATTATTTACAGTGTATCATGTAATAAATACATTTCTCCTTCAACAGTCTATACAATCCTTGATATGATAGCATCACATTCATGCCTATATTCCCTCTACCTAACAAAAGATATAGTATACCACACATATTCAAAATTGTTTATTATGAATGAATGAATAAATAAGTAGAAACCTGACAATGCAAACACCTGTTTTCAAGTGTGTGTGTGTGTGTGTGTGTGAGTGCATGCACGTGTCCTCCCCACCCACCCTCCAGCCCCTTGTTTTTCTCTTTGTATCAAAAGTTTCTGTAACTTTCAGGCCATTGGGTGAAACCTGAAGCTGAGATCTTGTCTGCTCATGGTTACTCTGGTGCATTGCGAGTTCAGAACAGTGGAGACAGAACTACTTGAGTATGTTGGACTCTTGACACTGAAGCTCCAGACAAGCACTTTGAAACCAGTTTATGTGGTTCATAAACTGATTTATGTGGCCTTCTTTGGCCGTATTGCCTTTTTACCTACTTCCAACATCCATCCTCAGGGAGCTGAATCAGACTTGGCAGCTCTGTGAGCATGTGACTGGGGTATCTTTCTGCTATCAAAGGAGAAGCTTCTGGTTGAAAAACTCTCACTCATCACAGCAGGACACCCGCTTCAAAACCAACATTTTGAAAACATGTTGAGAGAACATGAGTGAGAAAACACTGCAAGCAGGCACCAAATCCTGCGATGTCATAGGGCTCCAACCCTCCTCCCACAAATACCCCAGGCCAGTGAGGGAGGCGGACTCAGGAGCTGTGGGCCCGAGGACATCACCCTCCTCTCACATCCGCCCAGCATCTCACCTCCCCACCGCATGGCTTCTCTACATGGACAAGAGGGTGCTGGGCACCCAAAGGTAGCTCACAGCTTACGACAGGGCGGCCCCTCGTGCCTGTCTCCTGCCGAAATCAAGAGAGTTTAACTTTGAATAAAGAACACAACTTTGGAACTGACGGGACTGAGTTATCACAAAGACAGGAGCTGAACACTCAGGAGCCTGAAACCAAATGAAAAGCAGCCTGGAGGCCCGCGTGCCCTACTCTCACATTGCTTATGGGATTCACAGGGAAATTATTGAGAGTTTATGTGGCCAACTGCTCCTGGAAATCCTGATTAAGACAAAACTGTTAAGTGTCCAAGAGAAGAAATATAGGGCGAGGTCCAGAATTCAGAATTAGCAGCCAGCGCAGCTGGAGGGGCAGCTGGGGGGTGGGGCACACTGGACAGGGTGAAAGCCTGGGGTAAGGCAGGTTGGTTTACCCCAGCTCAGCCTCTGGGAGTGTCAAAGCATTCCACAGCCTCTCAGAGGACGTGCACAGATACAGTGCTCTTAAAACGTGCCCTGTCACAGTGAAGGCATTTAAAAAAATCAATGTTTAACCAAATAACATTGGATTCTTTTGTGTCTTTGTAAAAACTCGATTCCTATAGGTGTTTTTTATTTTTTCCATCCCATGGCTGACCTTACATTTTTAGGGCATAGTGACAGACTTTCAGAGTAACCACTGTAAAATAGAATAATCTCATAAGCTGCTCTTTACGATCATATGTCAGCTGAAATAACAGGCTCACAGCTGGCCTGAGTCTCAGTCTCCGCCTCCCCAGATCCAGGTGCTTGTGTGAGTCCCCCCTGGTCCCCCAGCCCCCAACTTTGTGAGAGAAGTTGGTACCCAGAAACACAGAGGTGACCTGAGACAGAACAAGAACGGGATCTCAGCATCTTTGTGGCACTGGTTTGTGGCCCAGCAACACAAGCATCAGCTGATCAATAATATTAAACCCCAACATGTGCCAGACTCGGAATGAGTCCTTTTTCATGAAGAAATTCAATTAATCCTCACCACCCTCCTAGGAGACTGGCACTATTATTAAGCTCATTGACAGATGAATAAAAGGAAGAATTAAGTGTCTTTTCCAAAGTCAGCTTCTGCTGGGAACCCAGAGAGGTGTGCCTGGCTGACCATGGCCCATGCATCCAACCACATCACCTGATCCACAAATCCCACAAGTGGTGCCAAGATGGACCCAGACCCTGGCATGAGATGCTGAGAGAAGAAGACCCTGTGAGGTCTTCCGGCTCCTATGCCCAGAGCTGCTTGTTCTGCTTTGGGCCCCTCTTCTGCATCCCCCCACCTTGCTTCATCTGTATCATCAACCCCAAACTATCCTCTCAGTGCACTGAACTCAGCGTTCCTGGTTTAACTTTTCTCAATGGCTCAGTGGACACAGAGGCTGCTTTTAATTCAATCATGTCCATAATCAGTTGGTCCCATGAACTCAGTCATGAGTTCCACATGGGCCAGTTGCTGCGTTATTCACAGCTGAAACTTGGCCTTGTGCTCATGAACCACAGCAGCTTTTGAAGGAGTTCTGAGTCCCACTCCGTCTGGAATGGGTGCACAGCCATGTTCGTTTCTGCCCTGGCCAGCAGCTGGGAAAGATTGCCATCCTAGTTTTGCAAGTGATGGTGATGAATCATAGCTCCAGCTCTCTCTGAGGCAGGAGCCAAGCTGACCTAATCTTGAGGTGAGGCGGGGGGATGGGTCCATCCCCATCTGTGGACGTTTCTGCTTTACATTTCTCCCGGGTTTTATGAAGTCTGAATGTCAAGGGCCCCACAGTTTGCTAATAGAATCACCACTGATGTAAGGAAGGAAAAAGGGAGGTAGACAGAGAGGCAGTCAGTTCATAAAGCCGCACACACACCGGCTGGGCCAGAGCGTTGGGTTCAGTCAAGCCCCGAGAAGCTCCCATTCCTGTAAAAGGCCTCCGAGACAGCCCCAACCATGAACCTCGTGACTGTCGGTCTTCCTTCCGAGGAGGAAAGAGGAGAAAACATGGGCAAAATGTGAGTGTCCCCTAATGAGATCTGGGAAAACGTTTCTCCAAACAGTCAGCTGGAGGCTTGGGTCTTGGGTTTGTAGGAAGCTGGGCAGGGAAAGGGGTGCTGACTAAAGGGGAGGAGAGATAATTTTTCATGCAGAAGAGTTCACAAAGTCATGACGGCTTGGCTCCTGATCTGGCTGGTGACTATTCAGATGCTCAGAAGTCCCAGAGGAAATGAGAATGGGAAAATGAAGATAAATAAGAGTGGGAAAAATGAAGTCTGAGACTTGTAATAAGGCCAACAAGTCACTGGATGATTTGCTTTTGTGCCTAAAATATTTAACAAAATACTTCATTAATGGAATAATATAGCCAGGGTCTATGTTGGTTATCAAACATAATTATAAAAGACATAGCTGAGAACCATCACTTAACAACCAGACCACTACCTTTGAAATGACCTTGATGTTTCCTCCTGATTGGCCAGTGATAAGGAAAATCCTGAAACTTGTGTTTATCATTGCACCTTTTAAAAATAGTTTACACATGTATCTTTCAGCAGTACATGGCTTGTTTTTGAGCCTTATTAAAATGGTACCATAAAAATAGCTAGCTAGCAGGAAGCTGCTATACAGCGCTGGGAGCTCAGCTTGGTGCTCTGTGATGACCTAGAGGGGTAGGATGGGGGTTGGGAGGGAGGTTCAAGACAGGGAGGATATATGTATGTCATAGCTGATTCACATCGTTGTACAACAGAAACCAATGCAGCATTGTAAAGCAATTATACTCCAATTTTAAAAATAAATGGAAAATAAAATGCAGATCTGGCCTCGGGAAAAAAAAAAGTACCATAGTGAATATGCAACCTTCTTTCACTTGCTTATTGCACTCAGAATTTTTTCTAAGATTCATCCAGTTTGTTCAGTTCAGTTCAGTCGCTCAGTCGTTTCCGACTCTTTGCGACCCCAGAATCGCAGCACTCCAGGCCTCTCTGTCCATCACCAACTCCCGGAGTTCACTCAAACTCAAGTCCATCGAGTCGGTGATGCCATCCAGCCTCATTCTCTGTTGTCCCCTTCTCCTCCTGCCCTCAATCCCTCCCAGCATCAGAGTCTTTTCCAATAAGTCAACTCTTCGCGTGAGGTGGCCAAAGTACTGGAGTTTCAGCTTTAGCATCACTCTTTCCAGAGAACACCCAGGACTGATCTCCTTTAGGTTTGTCTAGTCAAGGCTATGGTTTTTCCTGTGGTCATGTATGGATGTGAGAGTTGGACTGTGAAGAAAGCTGAGCGCAGAAGAATTGATGCTTTTGAACTGTGGTGTTGGAGAAGACTCTTGAGTGTCCCTTGGACTGCAAGGAAATCCAACTAGTCCATTCTAAAGGAGATCAGTCCTGAGTGTTCCAGTTTGTTATATGCTGCTAAATTAATTCATCTTCTTTGCTATTTAATATTCCATTGTATGGGTATACAACACATTTATCCAGTCCTAACAATGAACATTTGGGCTGTTTCCAGGGTTTTTGCCCTAATAACACTATTAAGGATGCAATTGTACCTGTTTTCCAACCCACATACGCAGATGTTCTCTATGGTGCATGTACCCACTCCTGGGAGTGGAATTGGAACTTCTGGCCTGGAGAGTGTGTTCAGCACATTCTCAGCTTTATAAGATAACGCTGCATTTTTCTCCAAAGTGATTGTACCAACTTACATTCTCACCTCTACAGCATTTAAATCTTCTCCAGTACTTAGTGTTTTCAGCCATATTGATTTTTGTTAATACAGTTCAGCCAAGATATATATTGTATGTTCTTAGTTTACATTTCCCTGATTAAAAAAGATATTGACTATATTTTGTATGCTTACTTGCCATTTATACTTCCTTTTCTATAAAATATCCAGTTGATTTTTTAAAATTGCATTATTTCTCTTTTCCTTGAGCTTCCCTAATAGCTAAGTTGGTAAAGAATCCATCTGCAATGCAGGAGCCCTGGTTTGATTCCTGCTTCTGGAAGATCCTCTGGAGAAAGGATGCTGCTGCTGCTGCTAAGGCACTTCAGTCGTGTCCTACTCCGTGCCACCCCAGAGACGGCAGCCCACCAGGTTCCCCTGTCCCTGGGATTCTCCAGGCAAGAACACTGGAGTGGGTTGCCATTTCCTTCTCCAATGCATGAAAGTGAAAAGTGAAAGTGGAGTCGCTCAGTCGTGTCCGACCCTGTGCGACCCCATGGGCTGCAGCCCACCAGGCTCCTCCGTCCCTGGGATTTTCCAGGCAAGAGTATTGGAGTGGGTGCCATAGACTTCTAGTATTCTTGGGCTTCCCCTGGGGCTCAGCTGGTAAAGAATCTGTCTGCAGTTCGGGAGACCTGGGTTTGATCCCTGGGTTGGGAAGATCCCCTGGAGGAGGGAAAGGCTACCCACTCCAGTATTCTGGCCTGGAGAATCCCATGGACTGTATAGTCCATGGGGTCGCAAAGAGTTGGACATGACTTTCACTACACTGACAATTTGAAGGGATTTTTAATGTGCAAAGAGTAACTTCACTTGTTTCTTAAATTAAAAAACATATTCTAGACAGGGGCATGTTTCATTTTATTTTTACTATCTTTTCCATTTTATTCTTACTCACAGAAATCCTTCCTTTCAGTGTGGTTGAGTATATCAATTTTTCTTTTATAGTTAATGCTTAGGGTAAACTTCTCTGCCTTCAAAGTCTTAAAGATACTCTCCAGTATCTTTTTCTTTAGGTTTGAGACTTTGCCTTTCACATGGAAGGCTTTACATCCATCTGGAATTGATTTCTGTGTATGGTGTGATGTCTGGGTCCAATTTCATTTTTTCCCATCTTGATAGCAAACGGTCCCAACAGCATTTACGGAACAGTTAATCCTTTTCTAGTAATCTACGCTGCCACCCGTATCATATTTCAGATTCAATGTGGGACTGTTCTGTTATGTGGGTCACCACGTCTCTCAATGAGCCAATACCATACTATTTCAGTTAGCCTTACTTATTTTTTTATTATTTTCTGCAGTCCATAATAAATTTATTGTGTCTTCAAGACACTGCAATGTACACTCCTCTCCCAGAGAAGGTTTTTTCAGAGACCAAAAACCCTTATCCAAATGGGCTGGTCATTTGTCATTTGCATAGGCAGCTGGATTCTTCCTCTTGGATTTCTCAGATGCCTGCGTTCCCCATGTGTAGACAAAAGACTAGGAAGGGCGGTGCAAAGCAAAGGACACACTCCGGAGTTCCACAGAGCACACTGGCGATGCCCTGCCCTGACAGGTGTGCTGATCCTATTTCACTAGAGCCTTTGTTTTCCATTTATTCTATAGAAACTGCTGTGTCCCTTGAAAACCTGTTAGACGTTTGAGACAATTGACTTACTGGATGGTTTAAAAAAAACCCCACAAAAACTGTGTTCTCTTTCTCCATTTATTTAGAACTTTGATATCTTTTAACAGTATTAAAATGTTTCTTCACACAGCTCTGGCATAACTTTTGTTAGGTTTCTTTCTAGTGCCTAAATTTGAAAACAGGTGTGTTACAGCAAATAGTAGCTATTACTGTATTTTATAAATTGTTGCTGGTGTTTTATAAATGCAGTTAACGTTTTATATCAATCTTTTAAAAATGTATTTATTTTAATTGGAGGCTAATTACTTTACCATATTGTGATTTTCCCCGTACATTGACATGCATCAGCCATGGGTGTACATGTGTTCTTAATCCTGAGTCCCCCTCCCACCTCCCTCCTCATCCCATCCCTCTGGGTTGTCCCAGTGCACTGGCTTTGAATGGCCTGTTTCATGCCTTGAACTTGGACTGGTCATCTGTTTCACATATGGTAATATACATGTTTCAAAGCTATTCTCTCAAATCATCCCACCCTCACCTTCTCCTACAGAGGCCCAAAAGTCTGTTCTTTATATCTGTGTCTCTTTTGCTGTCTTGCATGTAGGGTCATCATTACCATCTTCCTAAATTCCATATATATGTGTTAATATACTATATTGGTGTTTTCTTCTGACTTACTTCACTCTGTATAATAGGCTCCAGTTTCATCCACCTCATTAAAGCTGAGTCAAACACATTCTTTTTTTTAATAGGTGAGTAATATTCCATTGTCTATATGCACCACAACTTTCCTAGCCATTCATCTGCCAATGGACATCTAGGTTGCTTCCATGTCCTAGCTATTGTAAACAGTGCAATGACCCTTGGGCTACACATGTCTTTCAATTCTGGTTTTCTCAGTGTGTATGCCCAGCAGTGAGACTGTTGGGTCTTATGGCAGTTCTATTCTCACTTTTTTAAGGAATTTCCGCACTGTTCTCCATAACTAGTTTACATTTCCACCAACAGTTTAAAAGGGATCCCTTTTCTCTACACCCTCTCCAGCATTTATTGTTTGTTGACTTTTGGATGGCAGCCATTCTGACCAGCCTGAGATGGTACCTCATTGTGGTTTTGATTTGCATTTCTCTGATAATGAGTGATGTTGAGCATCTTTTCATGTGCCATCTGTATGTCTTCTTTGGAGAAATGTCTGTTTAGTTCTTTGGCCCATTTTTTAATTGGGTCGTTAACTTTTTTCTGGTATTGAGCTGCATGGGCTGCTTATATATTTTGGGAATTAATTCTTTGTCAGTTGTTTCATTTGCTATTAGTTTCTCACATTCTGAAAGCTGCCTTTTTACCTTGCTTACAGCTTCCTTTGTTGTACAAAACCTTTTAAGCTTAATTATGTCCCATTTGTTTATTTTTATTTTTATTTCCATTACTCTGCGAGGTGGGTCATAGAGGATCTTGCTGTGATTTCTGTCAGGGAGTGTTCTGCCTATGTTTTCCTCTAGGAGTTTTATAGTTTCTGGTCTTACATTTAGATCTTTAATCCAGTTTGAGTTCATTTTTGTGTAGAAAGTGTTCTAGTTTCATTCTTTTACAGGTGGTTGACCAGTTTTTCCAGCACCACTTGTTAAAGAGATTGTCTTTTCTCTATTGTATATTTCTGCCTCCTTTGTCAAAGATAAGGGGTCCAACGGTGCTAGATTCACCTCTGGGTTTTCTGTTTTGCTCCATTGATCTATATTTCTGTTTTTGTGCCAGTACTGTACTATCTTGATGACTGTAGCTTTGTAGTATAGTCTAAAGTCAGGCAGGTTGATTCCGCCAGTTTCATTCTTCTTTCTCAAGATTGCTTTGGCTATTCAAGATTTTCTGTCTCCATGCACATTTTGAAGTTATTTGTTCTAGTTCTGTGAAAAATATTATTGGTAGCTTGATAGGGATTGCATTGAATCTATAGATTGCTTTGGGTAATATACTCATTTTCACTATATTGATTCTTCTGATTAATAAACATGGTATATTTCTCCATCTATTTGTGTCATCTTTGATTTCTTTCATTAGTGTTTTATAGTTTTCTATACATAGGTCTTTTTTTCTTTAGGTAAATTTATTCCTAAGTATTTTATTATTTTTGTTGCAATGATGAATAGGATTGTTTCCTTAATTTCTCTGTTTTCTCTTTGTTAGTATATAGGAATGCAAGGGGTTTCTGTACTAATTTTATACCCTGCAACTTTACTATATTCATTGATTAGCTCTAGTAATTTTCTAGTGGTGTCTTTAGGGTTTTCTACGTAGAGGATCATGCCATCTGCAAACAATGAGTTTTACTTCTTTTCCAATCTGGATTCCTTTTATTTCTTTGTCTTCTCTGATTGCTGTGTCTAAGATTTACAATGTTGAAGTCACCCCTACTATTCAACATAGTAGTGGTGAGAGTGGGCACCCTTGTCTTGTTCCTGACTTTAGAGGAAATGCTTTCAATCTTTCACCATTGAGGATAATGTTTACTGTGGGTTTAACATAGATGGCTTTTATCATGTTGAGGTATGTTCCTTCTATGCCTGCTTTCTGGAGAGTTTTTATCATAAATGGGTGCTGAATTTTGTCAAAGGCTTTCTCTGCATCTATTGAGATAATCATATGGTTTTTATCTTTCAATTTGTTAATATAGTGTATCACATTAATTTATTTGTGAATATTGAAGAATCCTTGCATCCTGGGATACAGCCCACTTGGTCATGATGTATGATCTTTTTAATATGTTGTTGGATTCTGCTTGCTGGAATTTTGTTGAGGATTTTTATATCTATGTTCATCAGTGATATTGTTTTCTTTTTTGTGGCATCTTTGATTTTGGTATTAGGGTGACGGTGGCCTCATAGAATGAGTTTGGAAGTTTACCCTCTTCTGCAATTTTCTGGAAGAGTTTGAATTACTGGTGTTTTATAAATGCAGTTGACTTTTTATATCAATCTTAAATCCAGTCCTCTCGCAGAGACACTCTTAATGAATTTTCTATAGATATTTTGAGGCTTTTTAAAGTAGATTGAACTGTATCACCTAATAAATAGTGATAGTTTCATCTTTTTCTTTTCTTAACTTCATGACTTGTAAGGTTATTCTCTTCCTATGCTAGTTATGATTTCTACTGTCAAAAAGATGATGATTGTGGTATCTTCATCTTGCTCCTAAATGGTATCCAGTTTAAAATTAGTGCTTCTAGCATTTCACCATTGAGAATAGTGTGGGCTATCATTTTGGTACATACCATTGATTAATCATTAAAGAAGTCTCTTTCCATTCTTGACTTACTATGTATTTTTTTTTACTTTTATGAAATGCTTCATCTATTGAAAAGCAGGAAATAATATGTTACATCTATAAATTTTTTTATAAAAAAGTTTTACATTATTGAGACAAATTCATCTTTATCTTGGTGTATTCTCTGCTTTGTTACAATCCTATCTTTGATTTCCTAATATTTTATTTAGGATTTTTGCATACATGTTCATGAGTGAGATTGTCTGACAGCTTCCCTTTATTCAGTCTTTGTTTGGTTTTGTCATCAAGGTCATAATGACCTCTTATACTACATATCTCTTATGCTATACTACATTGCTTCCTCTTTTGTGTATTCTCTGAAAGGGTTTGTGTGAGATTGAATGAATAATATTTCCATAACATCTTATGGAAAAATACAAATAATCTTTTGGCCAATGCAATAATCTAAAAGTTTGTTAAAAACTCACCTATAGGGTTCGGCCGTGCTGACTGGCAGGTGAAGACATGCCGATCCTCCTTCTCCCTCTGGGACCTGGCAGTGCTCCACCAGGACCAGAGGCAGCCTTAAGCCCAATCCAGGGCCAGGTGAAGTCCTGCAGCAGCCGCTGCTTCTCCACCAGCTCTCCCGGAGGTCATAGAGCCGCCACCTCGGCAGGCTCTAATCCCCATGACAGAAGCCTCTAGCCAACACTTCGAGGATCCGGCTCCATCCAAACAGCCCAAGCTATACCCGCCTCTCCCGATGTTGGCTCCTACAACATGTGGATGACCCGCTGCTGGCCTCCAAGACCAAGAGAAAATGCTGGGAAGGGACAAAAGCACTGCTCCAGTTGCTGATGGAAGCACGGTACCGGGGGTCGAAGAAGAAGGCACAGATCTGCAAGGAGGAGCAGTTAAAGTTGCAGGTGTCACTCCCTGGATCCTCCACATGAGGGTGAAGAGAGCGTACCATGCAGACCCGGAGGACACCGAGTGGACTGTACAAAAGGACCCCACTGAGCCCCGTGAAACCAAGATCAGCTTAAAGAAGAAAAAGAGGTGAAGCTCTACAATCAGCTGCTGCTACAGGACTTGCTGGTATCATCTTGAGACTACCCATAGTTTCAACACAAAGAGGGACCTGTGCTATGATTAATGTTGAATGCTGTGTATATATTCCTGATTTATCTGACAATATATCAGCCACCCTAGGTGACATGAAAGGTCAGGTAAAAGCTATGTCTGATGATGATCTTTCTTTTGGGACTTCGGTCCTTTCTTGGGTGAAGGGTGACTGGTGGAAAACTATGTTTTGACTAGGTTAAAACTATAGCTGTCTTGATAGTTCTGCTTTGTGGACCCTGCATTTTACAATGTATTATGAACTTTGTAACCCAGAGGTTGGTGTCGCTCTCCCAAATTGGCAGTCAGAGAGCCAGGGTGCAATATATCCCTATGAGTGATGCTCATACTATGAGTTAAGAGCATCAAGAGCGGGGAGTTTGAATGGACTCCAGGAGTTGGTTATGGACAGGGAGGCCTGGTGTGTTGCAATTCATGGGGTCACAAAGAGTCGGACACGCTGAGCAACTGAACTGAACTGAACTGAAAGATGTCTATCTCCTGGAATATGTCACCTTACATGGTAAAAGGGGCCTTGCAGATGTGATTAAGTTAAAAGATGCTGAGATGGGAGATTATCCTGAATTATCTGGGTGGGCCTGATATAACCAACTGGGCTTCCCTGGTGGCTCAGCTGGTAAAGAATCCACCTGCAATGTGGGAGACCTGGGTTTGAGCCCTGAGTTTGGAAGATCTTCTGGAGAGGGGAATGGCTACTCAGTCTAATATTCTGGCCTGGAGAAGTCCATGGACTGTACAGTCCATGGTGTTGCAAAGAGCTGGACAGGACTGAGCAACTTTCACGATCACGATGTAACCATGTGTGTGTGTGCAAGTGCTCGTTCAGTCGTGTCCAATTCTTGGAAAGCCTATGGACTGTGGCCGGCCAGGCTCCTCTGTCCATGGGATTCTCCAGGCAAGAACACTGGAGCGGATTGCCATGCCCTCCTCCAGGGGATCTTCCAGACCCAGGGATCAAGTCTGCATCTCCTGTGTCTCCTGCATTGCAGGCTAGGTCTTTAACCACTGAGCCATCAGGGAAACTGATGTAACCTGAGAAGAGCGGTGGGAGGAGCAGATTCAGTTGTAGTGGATGTGATGACAGAAGTAAGAGGTCAAGTGACACAGAGGAGGAGCCACAAGCCAAGGGATGTAGGCAGCCTGCCTCTGGAAGCTGGAAAAGTCAGGAAACAGATCTCTCTGAGAGCATCCAGAAACAGCCAGTGTTGCCCACACCTTGACCTCTGAGCCCAGCAAGACTCGGTTTAGACTTCTGGCCTCCAAAGCTGTAACACATCTGTGTTGTTTTAAGTCACTAAAGTTTGTAGTGATTTGTATACCAGCCACAGGAAACTAATACAGCCTCATTCAGCCTTTCTCAACTGGGGTTCCTCTTCTGAACCAGGGCATCCAGAAAACAATACAAGTAACTGTTTCTTCTCTTCTCCCAAGTATAACACATACCTAGCACCACTTTTGGAGAAGGCAATGGCACCCCACTCCAGTACTCTTGCCTGGAAAATCCCATGGACAGAGGAGCCTGGAAGGCTGCAGTCATAGGCAGCCTGCCTCTGGAAGCTGGAAAAGTCAGGAAACAGATCTCTCTGAGAGCATCCAGAAACAGCCAGTGTTGCCCACACCTTGACCTCTGAGCCCAGCAAGACTCGGTTTAGACTTCTGGCCTCCAAAGCTGTAACACATCTGTGTTGTTTTAAGTCACTAAAGTTTGTAGTGATTTGTATACCAGCCACAGGAAACTAATACAGCCTCATTCAGCCTTTCTCAACTGGGGTTCCTCTTCTGAACCAGGGCATCCAGAAAACAATACAAGTAACTGTTTCTTCTCTTCTCCCAAGTATAACACATACCTAGCACCACTTTTGGAGAAGGCAATGGCACCCCACTCCAGTACTCTTGCCTGGAAAATCCCATGGACGGAGGAGCCTGGAAGGCTGCAGTCCATGGAGTCGCAAAGAGTCGGACTTGACTGAGCGACTTCCCTTTCACTTTTCACTTTCATGCATTGGAGAAGGAAATGGCAACCCACTCCAGTGTTCTTGCCTGGAGAATCCCAGGGATGGCGGAGCCTGGTGGGCTGCTGTCTATGGGGTCACACAGAGTCAGACACGACTGAAGCGACTTAGCAGCAGCAGCACCACTTTAGGGGCTTCCCAGGGGGGAATCTAACTGCCAACGCAGGAGCCAAAAGGGATGCGGGTTCAGTCCCTGGGTTGAGATGATCCCCTGGAGAACAGAATGGCTACCCACTCCAGTATTCTTGCCTGGAGAATCCCATGGACAGAGGAGCCTGGTGGGCTACAGTCCATGGGGTTTAAGGAGCTGGACACGACTGAAGCAACCTCTCTCACACACGTGCACGCAGCAGCATTTTAGCTGCAGAGGGAACACACTAACGTCAGTACAGTGGCTGTCCTTCCGGGCATTTGAGTTTCATTGTCTTGATGATTCTGTTGAGAAAGGTCTTCTGGCCTCACTTGCTCCCCGAGAAAGCCACATGGTGTCCTGCCCTGAAGAGAGACTGAGGATCCGAGCAGACCTGTCCGGCCTTGGGCACCAGCTCACCACATCCGGACATGCTGCACCAGAGGGTGGCGAATCCATCCTCTGTGCTAAGCGTCCTTCACAGTGATCGCAAACACGCCTCCCTCAGTAACACCTCTGGGAGACAGGTGGGAGAGGGCGCCTGGGTCCCTTTCACAGAAGAGGGCCACGACACAGAGGGTGGCAAGTGAAAGGCAGAAGCTATCCAGACTGACACACTCCATCCTCTCCCCCCGCGATGAGCACGAGATGCGTGATGCCTGTGGACTAGCAGAGTCTCTGCACAAACCAAGATCACAGGGCCAGCCCTCGCCTTCCAGGAGCTCACAGTTCTGAACGGAAGGCAGACAGGAAAAAGCTACTTCAATACGGGCTGACAAGAGAGCTTGGAAGGAGGCAGGAAGGGCAGCTCTATTTCCTTATGAGGAGGGAGTTCAGGGAAGCCCTCCAGGAGGCAAGGTGAGCTGACCCTTGGGGTGGAAGTTAGGACCAACATGGGGGAGAGGGGAGGTTCCTAGTGAGGCAAGCTGGGACCTGGGACACTTTGCTGTAGTGCTTGCACCTGGACAAACATATCCTCGAGTAACAAAATACAAAGAAACTATAAGGGACTAAAAATAACTGCATGCCTGTGCAGTTGGGGCCAATTATGGACAACAAGATACAAGGAAACCAAAAAGCCCAACAGCCATTTCTGAAGAACTGGGAACAAAAGCAGGGTACTGCACATGCTTCCTACACACACCACCCCCAAAGGGGTGGTCAGACCACTTAAGCCACCCATCAGCCTGGGCCCTGGACACACCCCTACTGTCACTCCATATAAGGAACCAGCTCTGCTCCCCTGATCAAGTGAGAGAGCAAGAGAAACTGGTAGGGGCCCCAATAAAGTCTTGCCTGAATTTCTTGCCTGGCCTCTGGTCAATTTCTATTGATTAAGGAGGCCAAGTACCCTGGTCAGTAACATTTCCAAGGCGGAAGGAAAACAGGCGAGGAAGCCAAGACGTGTGAGGGAGCAGAGGGACTCAGAGATGCAGCCAGCTCAGCTGGGCTGGAGTGAAGGGTGCATGAGAGATCAGGGAGGAGAAGGAGGCCTGATTTCTGTCCTGAAGACCTTTCATTCTGAAGGTGTTAGGACGCCATCAAAGGAATGACAACGATTTAAAGACAGAGACCTCTGTGACCCCAATCTGGGACATCTGCCCATCTTTATGGCTAAGCTACTCAAGAACTTCATAATGAAAATTTAAAACCTTCTTCTGTTCAAGTGCATGCCTTCATGGTCCCCACCTGGGTCAGGAGAGTTAAAGCTGTTCTTTGAACCCTACAGTCTTCTGATCTCTGGGAGACAAGACTCTCCGTCTCCCGCATGCGTCTCAGCTGCTCAGTCTTTCTGTCTGTCCATCTGTCTCTCCTCTCGAACCTGAGGGTTGCACGCCTGTGTCTTTCTCCCTCTTCCACTCTCCTATCACGTCATCACTCAGACATCTGGGAACACGCACAGCGCACACTCAGCAGCCCCTGGAGGGGCTGAGGGTGTCTTCAAATCAAGCACTGGCCCCGCGTCTCTCTCTCCTCCCATCGCCATATTCATCAGCTCTTGCATCCAGTTTCCTATCGGTGATCCAGGCTGAAGAAAGAGGCCCAGAGGCCCAGGGATGATAACATCCTTTTTTATGAACTGAAACTAAAATGACAGTAAGCAACTAGTAGAGCCCAGTTCACAATGAGGCAAATATCGATGTCTGTGGTTGTATCGACCTTGAAGAGGTTTTTTTTTTTTTTTTAAGCAACAACATAACAAGGTCTCTCAGGGTACATTATTATATACATGCGGAATCTGGACCAAACAGAAAATCCATCTTTTATGGTCATGAGCAACTCTGGTGTACAGCCTTGGCTTAAAATACACATCCTGAAGTGCAGGTGGGAGAAAACACCCGGCCGTCCTAAGCGACAGTCTCTCCTGTCAGCACAGATCACAGCTCTCCCGGCCTCCTTGAGGGGGTCAGAGCTGAGAGTCACACGGAAAGGGATGATTCTCAAGCGTGTCTCAGTGGTGGCTGCTAAAGCTGCTATGTTCTAAAGCGTATGGTCTTGGCCTTAGCGCTTATCTGGTTTCCTAGCTCAGGTTGTTGCTGTTGTTCAATTGCTAAGTTGTGCCCAACTCTTTCGTGACCCCATGGAATGTAGCCCGTCGGGCTCCTCTGTCCATGGGATTCTCCAGGCAAGAAAACTGGAGTGGGTTGTCACTTCCTTCTCCAGGGAATCTTCTCAACCCACAGAAAGAACCCAGGTCTCCTGCATTGGCAGGTGAATTTTTTTAACATCTGAGCCACCAGGGAAGTCCTTCTTAGTTCAGGACCCATGGAAACTCCCAGGTCTATTCTCATCATCAAAGTCATTCTAGGATAACATGATAAGGCAGCTTTCAGGAGTCATCTTGCTTCCACTGGTTAAAAGCTGCTCTCAAGACCCCTTGCTGTTGTCGTTCAGTCACCCAGTCATGTCCGACTCCTTGCAACCCCATCAAATGCAGCACACCAGACTTCACTGTACTTCACCATCTCAGTATACTTGCTGTGAGAACCTCATGAACTGTATAAAAGGAGAAGACGCCTTGCAGAGAATAAGTTAATATATCAGGATTTACATGAAGCAAGGTTGGGTGAGAGGGGTAGAGTGGATCCAGGGGAGTCCGGTGCAGAAAATGCACCACCAGAAACCTGCTTTCCTTTTATGGACAAGCATCTGGGAAGCTGTTATTTTAAAGTATCTCAGTATTTACTGAGGGAAAGTTGTGACCTCCACACTGCTGTCTGGTAGACATTCACATACACTGAAACTTACTCAACAAAAGCAGCAAAACTGTTTGCTATAAAGGCTATTCATATTGGGATTTGAAAATACATTTCCAGTTCATATGGTTGCGACCCTATGGACTGTAGCTCAGCCTCTTCTGTCTGTGGGATTCTCCAGGCAAGAATACTGGAGTGGGTTGTCATGCCCTCCTCCAGGGGATCTTCTGGACCCGGGGATCGAACTCGCCTCTCTTGCATCTCCTGCCTGGCCGGAGGGTTCTTCACCACTAGCACCACCTGGGATGCCCATATGGTTGCTGCTGCCGCCGCTAAGTCAAGTCAGTCATGTCCAACTCTGTGCGACCCCATAGATGGCAGCCCACCAGGCTCCTCTGTCCCTGGGATTCTCCAGGCAAGAACACTGGAGTGGGTTGCCATTTCCTTCTCCAATGCAGGAAAGTGAAAAGTGAAAGTGAAGTCGCTCAGTCATGTCCAACTCTTAGCGACCCATGGACTGTAGCCTACAAGGCTCCTCCGTCCATGGGGGTTGCAACAGTTCTTAAAGAAAATGTAAACAGGCCTGCCGTGCCTGTGTAAACATTTAAGATAGACAATGTAATATCAGACTAAGATGTTAACAGTGTAAGAAGACTAAGACAATTGCACTTAAAAATTTCCTTGTTCAGTCGCTAAGTTGTATCTATTTGTGACCCCATGGACTGCAGCATACCAGGATCCCCTCTCCTCCACTGCCTCCCAGGGTTTGCTCAGATTTACGTCCATTGATTTGGTGATGCCATCCAACCATCTCATCCTCTGTCATCCCCTTCCATCAGGTGGCCAAAGTACTGGAGTTGCAGCATCAGTCCTTCCAATGAATATTCAGCATTGATTTCCTTTAGGATTGACTGGTGTGATCTCCTTCTTGCAGTTGATCTCCTTGCACTTAAAAATACAGCAGTGTATATATTTTTATTTTCCTTGACAAGAACTCAGTGGTATGGAGTTTGTAGAAAATAAATATCTGCTAATAATGAGAGGGGAATGCAGATTTTCTATTATTATTCACAGGAGAAGAGACAAGGACAGGAATCTGTTTCTCTGGATGATATTTCTTGATTCTGATCAGCTCAGCATTCAGTTGCTTTCAGTTATAAAGTATGGATTTCTATCTGTAAATACCCCTGCCCTGATTTGATGAAGAGAAAAACCCAAGGCAAAGCTCATGTCCAGCGAAACGGGCATCCAGGTGGATTTGGAGCCCCGGCAACGGCTGACAGCACACTGCGATGTGATCCGTGTGTTCCACTAAAGGACTTAGTTGGCGGAATAAGAAGGAGGGTTTCGTCTTTCACGTGGGGATCTTCCAGCCCGGCATTCTTCCTCTATATTCCTCTGATTTGATGTAAAGGAGCTTTGAAAACTTCGAAGAACTTTCATGTTTTGCTAGTTTATCATAAGTGTCTATCTTAAATCAATATTATGATTTCAAGCATGGCCTAGGTAGACACAAACCATCTTCAGAAATAACTTCTGACACAAGATAAGATGTGCCTGCTGCTGGATCCAAAGCGAGGAGAGTCGAAGGCTGAACAGCATGCAGATGCCTCTGCTTTCCAAGAGTCCTTTCTATTTCTTCCTAATGACCAGTATTAATCATTTCAGAAGCATATGGTCTTCTGACATTTTTATTCCTCTAGACTTGACACAAAGGAGGGTTTTGATGTCCTGAGTTTCTTTTCCTGTGGAGTAGCTCCGTTCTCACAGGGCATGGCTCATACCAGGCTAACTTCTCCCTAAGCAGAATGGGGTTTCACTTTTTTTTTAAGATCAATCCACAGAGAGAAAGTTGGGTGGCAGATTCTCATGAAGAAATTAGCACTTGGCTTTCAAAATGTTAAGCTGAACTGGCGAGGGGTGGAGGTAACGAGCAGTGCCAGCCATGGAGGAAAGCTTCCCAAATTCTTACTCATGCTTTTGCATAAGGGAAGATGACTTCTTTCATTTTAAAAAAAATTTTATTTTTATTTTACTTTACAATACTGTATTGGTTTTGCCATACACTGACATGAATCCACCACAGGTTTACATGAGTACCCAATCCTGAACCCCCCTCCCACCTCCCTCCCCATATCATCTCTCTGGATCATCCCCGTGCACCAGCACTAAGCATCCTGTATCCTGTATCAAACACAGACTGGCAATTCGTTTCTTACATGATAGTATATATGTTTCAATGCCATTCTCCCAAATCATCCCACCTTCTCCCTCTCCCTCAGATTCCAAAAGTCCATTCTATACATCTGTGTCTTTTTGCTGTCTTGCATACAGGGTTATCATTACCATCTTTCTAAATTCCATATATGTGTGTTAGTATAATGTATTGGTGTTTTTCTTTCTGGCTTACTTCACTCTGTATAATTGGCTCCAGTTTCATCCACCTCATTAGAACTGATTCAAATGTATTCTTTTTTAATGGCTGAGTAATACTCCATTGTGTATATGTACCACAGCTTTCTTATCCATTCATCTGCTGATGGATATCTAGGTTGCTTCAGTGCTTTTCCCAAGTCCTACAAGTTAGGAAGAAGAAGGACCAGAGGTGATGCCAGAGGTTTCTGCAGCTTACAAAGGACCCGTGGGACCAGAATTCCTCCTCAAGGGATGGGCAGCAAAGGATTTGGGTCTTCATCCGAGTGTCTGAAGTGATGGTCCTATGCTTACTGGACTTCCCCAGTGGCTCAGATGGTAAAATGTCCGTTTGCAATGCAAGAGACCTGGGCTTGATTGCTGGGTTTGGAAGATCCCCTGGAGAAGGAAATGGCAACCCACTCCAGTATTCTTGCCTGGAGAACTCCATGGACAGAGGAGCCTGGTGGGCTACAGTCCGGTGGTATGACCTATGGGCAAGTTATGGAATCTAAGCCTTAGTAGTTCTCATCTGCAAATGGGTATGACAGTCCTGGCTTTTTATCACGTGGCTGAGAGGATTAAGTAGGTGACTGCAGGCAAACTCAGCAAAGGACCTGGCCACAGGCCTCCGTAGCGCCTTCCCATGGCTGGTTCCAGCTTAAGGCATCGATATTAGAGAAACACAAGGAGATTATGAGAAGTTTTGCTTCTTTTCTCTTCTCACCATTCCCCCTCTCTATGGAAGGGGCCCAGAAGGAAGACTATGTTTGTAAAAGGAGAAAGGGTATCAAGTGGCCAAATTGGGGGACAGCAAAGCAGAGGACCAAAGGCACATAATCACCTTGCTGCAACACCTTTTCATCTGGGGGAGAGAGCTACCTCTATTATTTTTTAGCAAATTCTCAAATTACACAGCTCTGTTTTCCTCTCTGACCTGTGTTAGCATCCAATCTGCAGTTTCAAATGAGGTTTTGCAAACCTTATGCCAATGGTTTTCTTCTCTGACATGAGATGCTCACTGCCGTGTGCCAGTGGAGCTGTTAGCAGAATGGACAGAGCATCCTACCTCCTCCCAACCCCATGGCAACCTCTCCCACCCTCAGGAAGACAGGCAGTGAGGACTGGGCAGATGGCAGCTCTCCTGGCTCCTGAGAAAGCAGCGAGGGATGGTGGTGGTGACTCAGGTGTGGGAGGCTGCTTGGGCTTGAGCAAACCTCATCTAATCCCACTGGCAACTGAAACCTAATGGTAGGCCACACAACGTCTGACAATTTCAGGCATCATAAACGGCCAGTTCCACCAGCCCCTCAGGCTACACAGAGGAGATTGGTGAGGGATGCTCAAAAGATAACTCGTCCTTCCTTCATCCCTCAGCCCACTATCTTAGTTTATGATGCATGTGGTTTGACCCTGAGCCTTTGGTCCATCCTGCTTATAATTCTCAAAAGGCAAACAAGGCAGCTGCCTCCCCCTAGAAGATAAGGGAAGAGACTAGGAGTTCTTGGGGCCAAGAGGACTCCTCCACTTCCCTCAGACAGCGCACAGGGCATCAGCTACCAGTGCCCACATCAAGATTTGGTTACCCTGCCCAGAAAGACACACTTTTAAACAAGCAGCCACGGCTCACAGCAATTTTTTAATGGTGACTGTTTCAGTCCAGAGGTAAAAACAGTGTGACTCCTCTTGAGCCTGCCCAGGAGATCAGGGATAATGAGGACTAATTTGAGCATGTTTGTTTGGCTTTTTCGGCAGCGGAGGGGAGCAGCAGCAGAAATACTGGCTCCTGGATCATTAAAGGGGCAAACACTGAGAGGAGCATGGGCTCCCCTGGGGAGAAGTAGGATTCCTGGCTGCCAGCCGCCGGCCTGGGAGGACTAGCCCACCCATCACCCCCAGGACAGACCTCGCTAGCTGAGAGCTCTCTCGCTCCCTCTCTCTGTAGTCTTCCAAGCCTCTTGAGCAGTTTTAATTGTGCCCATCTACTTCCTGCCATTCCACGCAGGCATGCGTCCCCCTTAGCGCTCTGCCCTCTTATCCATCAGAAGGAGGAGAAAGGAAGGGAGCCTCCTTGGGGAGCCTCTGCCCCCAGGAAAGTCTGCTCCTCCCTCCCATGCCCTCTGCCCATGCTCAGCTGCCCCGGCCCGGTGGCCCGGGGCAAAGAGGGGCCCCGTTACCCTGTCCTGGGAGCCTCTCTCTCTTCCTGGTACTAAGGGACGGCCTTGGGCTGCCTGCTCTCAGCTCACTCTTGGGCTTTGCAAGCGCTGCTGCTGCCACCATCAGGCAGATGTAGGAACTGCAGAGCTCACCTGGTTTTTAAGATCCCAAAACTTTCTATTTAATGTTCCACCAGCTCTTGACCAATGTGGTCCTAAGACAAACACAGGCCCTCTCGCTGCCAGACACACGGACCCAGTGTCTAATGCAAGACAAAGGCTTCAGAGTCCAGCTCCCCAAAGAAATGACACTTGCTGTGATCGTGGGGTAGACTCCAGCATCCTTAAGCGAGGCACAGAAAAGTGCGGGCCCTCGGACGTAGAGAACAAAAGCCACGGGGAGATTAATTGGCAGTTGTTCTCTCTCTGTGACCAGGGCAGTGGGGCAGGGAAGGAAGACGGTCGCTCCCTGTGCAGCACTGGGACGGGTCCCCAGGAGACAACTCAAGTTCCTGTCCCCTGCACGCCTGTGTCATGAGCCAGCCCGGCCCCATGTCACTCTGAAGCTGTCATAGCTCCCAGCATTGCCAAAGGTGACAGGTGGCCTGTCACACGCCGGAGCTGTGACACCTGTGATGCGTGCAGGTGGCTGACAGAGATGAGGACTGGCATGCAGGAGAGAACAGAAGGCCCGACTATTTCTTGGGAGGGGTCAGTGGCTGTCAGAGGGTATTTCTCTTGGCAGTGTTCCTGGAGACCCGATGGCCATTCAAGGCCTTGCTGGGAGAGGAAGAGCTTCCTATAAGGCAAGCCATACTTTAAACTCTCGGGGTCTTTCCTCTGTCCTCCGTGGGGGCGTCTCAGCTTCTGCTGTGGTGCGTGGTGAAGTGGGGGTGTCAGAGGGACTGATTTTTCTTTCTTTCACTTTTCCTTACATTTCATTTTTTTGGCCACACTTGTGGCATGGAGAACTTCCCTGACCAGAGATCGAACCTGCGCTTCCCTGCAGTGCAAGCATGGAGTCTTAACTGCTGGACTGCAAGGGAATTCCATGTTTCAGTATTTCAATATTCATTTGTCTCCTAAGTGCTGAATAGTATGTGACACACAGGTTATAAAAGAAATGGAGGTTTTAATCAGCCAGCTAAAAAAGCACCTGCCTTGTGTTTGCTTTAGTTTTTTCAGAGCAGTCACAAAAGGAGTTTCCCAGGTAGCGTCTCCTTGGTTGCTATTCAGCCCAAAAGGCCAACCTATCATTTCTCCCTGGGAAGAGGGGTCTGGAAACCTTGAACCCTCAAGGTAACACTGAAGGTCAGACAAAGGAAGGGATCAACTCAGGAAGAGTCTGGAGTCAAAACAAGGGAGAGAGCTGCAACTCGGGGTCATGGTTCAAAGGTCAGCTTCCCAATTTCCAAAGGACACCTCCAACACCCTTCTCTGTGCCTGGGCACTGAGGACTCACACAGGTTCTAAGAACATGGCTCATCTCAGGCCCCAGCTTAGCAGCCTCTCCTGCATCCGTCCGTGTTGCTGATGTGGCTCTACCAGCATCTTGAGATGCACCAAGGCTTCTGGACCACACAGTCAGCTGGATGGGGAGCCAGTGTGGTCAAGCAGCCAAACCTCTCTGAGGTTTATGACAATAGATGACTCTCACTGCTATCATGGTGACAAATGAAGTATTGCTTGTGGAAGGTCATATGCAAACACTAAATTATCATCATTGTCTTCCTGACCACCATAATTATGGCCACTGCTGCTGCCACCAACCACAACCCAAGGAATCTGTCTAGTGCCTACAAGAAAGTGAGCTGGACAGAGATCTGTAACACACACAGACCTCCTACTGCTGCTGCTGCTGCTAAGTCGCTTCAGTCGTGTCCGACTCTGTGCGACCCCATAGACAGCACCCCACCAGGCTCCCCCGTCCCTGGGATTCTTCAGACAAGAACACTGGAGTGGGTTGCCATTTCCTTCTCCAATGCAGGAAAGTGAAAAGCGAAAGTGAAGTCGCTCAGTCGTGTCCGACTCTTAGCGACCCCATGGACTGCAGCCCACCAGGCTCCTCCGCCCATGGGATTTTCCAGGCAAGAGTACTGGAGTGGGGTGCCATTGCCTTTTCCACAGACCTCCTAGATGGTAGAAGAATGTATTGTCTAAAAAGCTTGCTGTTAATAGAAAATATTTAGGAACTCTTGGAATTTTTATGTCATCTAGGGCTGGACGAAGCACAAGCTGGAATCAAGATTGCCCACAGAAGTATCAATAACCTCAGATATGCAGATGACACCACGCTTATGGCAGAAAGTGAAGAAGAACTAAAGAGCCTCTTGAGGAAAGTGAAAGAGGAGAGTGGAAAAGTTGGCTTGAGCCTCAACACTCAGAAAACTAAGATCTTGACATCTGGTCCCATCATTTCATGGCAAATAGATGGGGAAACAGTGGAAACAGTGGCTGACTGTTTTTCTTGGCTCCAAAATCACTGCAGATGGCGAGTGCAGCCATGAAATCAAAAGACGCTTACTCCTTGGAAGGAAAGTTATGACCAACCTAGACAGTATATTAAAAAGTAGAGACATTACTTTGTCAACAAAGGTCCGTCTAGTCAAGGCTATGGTTTTTCCAGTGGTCATGATGGATGTGAGAGTTGGACTATAAAGAGAGCTGAGCACCGAAGAATTGATGCTTTTGAACTGTGGTGTTGGAGAAGACTCTTGAGAGTTCCTTGGACTGCAAGGAGATCCAACCAGTCCATGTTAAAGGAGATCAGTCCTGAGTGTTCATTGGTAGGACTGATGTTGAAGCTGAAACTCCACTACTTTGGCTACCTGATACAAGGAGCTGACTCATTTGAGAGACTCTGATGCTGGGAAAGATTGAGGGCAGGAGGAGAAGGGGACGACAGAGGATGAGATGGCTGGATGGCATCATCGACTCAATGGACATGGATTTGGGTGGACTCTGGGAGTTGGTGATGGACAGGGAGGCCTGGTGTGCTGCGGTTCATGGGGTCGCAAAGGGTCGGACATGACTGAGCAGCTGAACTGAACTGAGTCTATTCTTCAATCTACTTCATAGGAACCAACTTTTCCATTATCATCACCATTATTCACCAGCAGGAGATTCACTTTATTATTATTTTTACTGAAGTATGGTTGAATTACAATGTTGCATTAATTTCTGCTGTAGAGCAAAGTGATTCAGTTGTACACACATATGCATTCTTTTTAGTATTCTTTTCCATTATGGGACACTGGACATATAATTCCCTGTGCTATACAGAAGGACCTGCTGTCCATGCTGACTCCTCCATTTCTGATGGCCCAAATTCCAGTCTGAGCCTTTCAGGAGACACTAGGGTTAGCTGTGGACACTCTTGGAGGTGCCACGGTCTCCTTCCTGCACAATGATGTGGGGTTGGCTTCACCCCTGAGCTTGTCTTGCCAGCACCACCTCCCCCAGCCCTGCCATCTCCTGAAGAGAACAGACCAGAGTGTAAAACACGTGGGTGGACCTGATGGTGTTGTTTACTCTTGAATGAAAGGTTACTTGCTGCTAGAGATCGGGAAGCATTTCTAACATCTGAGTACAATCATTTAGCTTGTAACCTTGCTGCCCGCAATGCCAGGGAAGCTTAGCTGCCTCTTGAGAACAGGAAAGAAATCCCTGGCAGACTGTCCCCAGGCACCTCTTGCTTGTCTCATCCTGTCCTAGTCTCCCTTTTTTATTTAGCATTCGTCCTCAGGCTGCCTCCACCTCAGCCTAGCCTGCCAGGGGCCCCAGAAGCTGGAAAGTCTCATTCCTGGCACAGTGCATCCGACTAACAGTCCAGCGTGTAGCTGACCATCCCTGCTTCTGCCTTCTCCATGGTCCCGTCACATTCTTTATCCAGTCCTTAACTATGCATCTACCTACTACCCTTCTCTGCCTTTCCTCTAGAATCTAGACCAACAGTGAAAGTCATAACTTCCCACTTATTCTCTGTTCACTTGTCCATCCTTTTACACATTACCATGGAGAAAGATGAATGAGCGTATTTCCATTCGATTCTACATTTTTAAGCCCCTTGTGACACACAGGGAGTACCAAGAAAAGATAACATGTTGATCCTTCTTTTTTCCTTTTTTTTTGTCCATTGAACCCATAGTATAGAGAGGATTACAACCACTAATGATTTTTCTAAAGAATAGACTTAATGCTGACAAGCCATCCTCAAAACGTTTAGCGCGGTATTCACGACCATTCACAAGCTTCCTCATCACATGGCATCCCGGCCCCCAAGTAAACCACTGCTTCTGAATCCTGACATGCCTGTCCTACCTTCTGACTTGTGCACACCCTCTGAGGTACCACCTTGGACCCTCTTTCTTTGCAGCATCGGAAGAACCCTAGACATCTTTTACGATCAATTCACCTCCTCTGCGAAGCCTTTGTTAACACCTTCAGCCAACCTCCCTGTTCTCAGAACACTCTGACTGCTCTGAGCTGTTGAACTGTAATGACAAGTCCAACTGTCTGCTCCCTGACCAGTCTGAGAGCTCCCCCGGGGCAGAAACACACCCTTAGTCATCTTCCCATCAAAAGCCCCTGGCACAGTGCCCATCACACAGTAGGCCCCCAACGAGGGCTGGCTGAGTGGACAGGATGGAGCTTTGGTGTCATCCAAAGGTGCTTCATCACAAAGGAAGGAGAAAGAAACGAGGTCCTCTGAGACTCAGACTGCATGGAGCCCCCGGGGAAGAGTGTGGAGAGGCGAAAATGATGTTTGGTAGTCATCGCTGCAACTGTCAGCACCAGATTTCAAATTCTTCTAGACATTCGTTAGAAAGAATGTGAACTTGCAACATCTGTCCAGTGAACACGGGCCAAGTAAGCAGACCACCCAGATAATCCGGCCTGTGGGCACACCTCCTTTCAATAGTGACAAATGCATGCCATGGCAGCGTTTGTTTCAGTCATCAAAAAAACACCCTCAGGCGAATCTCCTTCACTTCGCCCATGAGGACAGTAACACCTGGTGGAAGATTAGAGGGAAAGCTCATCTCCCATTTCAGGAAAATGGCTGATGTGTTGTTAAGTCCTGGACATCACTACATTTTAGCAGTAAGTGTTGTGAGCATGTATGTGTGTGTGTGGACAGGGAGCTCCCGGATGGAAGTAGGCTTGAAGTGGGCATGGTAAGGCTTCTGGACTCCTAGGAAAAATCTCCCTGTGGAATGTCAGGAAGTGTCTACATTTGGCTCCTTCCTTGCCTTAATATTCAGCCAAGAGATGGATGAATGTCCGTCCTCCAGACTCCATGTCCCAGCCAGGCTGCAACAGAAGAACTCTGTAAGGAGCAGCAGTCACTCGTGCTGGCCCCTATTTCCATGGCTTTAACTCGTTACCAGTGTGCCCAGGGAAAGCTGACATTTATTTAATCCTCATAGTGGTATTGACTGTGTACTCACGAAACACTGTATGCTTACGGAACACATTTGTTTCCAAGCAGCTTATGCTAAATTGCAGTGATATAAAGGAAACACTTAACTAATATTGACATTTACTGACTTCTAAAAGTATACAGCCAGAATATACGCTTTTACCATTGACAGAGGAAGAAAAGGGGGAAAAAAACATCATATTTGATCCTTAGCTCTTTCAGTGGGTTAGAAGTAAAAAGCTAATGTTAAATATGGTGGGGGAGATCCCTAGTCTGTGGCAACTGTGTGGGTTCTGTTTACTCCTCAAGCTGAGCAGAAAGTGGGACCTAGCGTTCTTTGCCCGCATGTGACAGAAGTATTCCAGTGATCCATAAGGCATCTATATTCTGATTTGACGGGCTTCCCCCGGGGAAAAGGAGGACACACGATGACATACAGAGCCGTATACCATCTCAGTGCAGTAGATGCGGCATCGCTCCCCTAACAGGAAACAAAATCCACTCCATTTGGAATACCAGGTGAAGTCATCACGGCCTGGCACAGGATGCTGGCAGGCTTAGCCCCTCGCTCCCTTGTGGACAGTAGTGATGTGATATGAAACTCGTCGGTGCAGATGGCCCCAGGGCAGCAGCTCCATGGATGCTGGGGAGCCCACTGACTTTGAGGGATCACTGAGGCCCCAATTATTCTGCTTGGAGAACCAGCAATATGGTCAAGATTGGCCCAGTGGTGAGAGTCCCAGTATGCATTTCAGCAAGTTTCCGGTCTTGCTGATCCCCTCCAATTAGAACAGGCCTATTCCTGGTGGGTGGGGGCGCGGCAGTGGAATTCAGGGTCCCATTATTTCTAGACTGACCTTGATTTAAAAGGCCTGCACTGATTTTTCACCCAAAAGACATCTCAGCATCTTAGACGGATAAGGACAAAACAGCCGAGAAATGATGCTTAAGTTCATGTAAACCCCTCCCTCCACCAATTACCCGGAGACCCTAAAATGAATGCTCCTGACCCTCCTCCCCAATCTTCCATCACAGGCAATTTTCTTTCCTCATTCATGTTTCCAAAACAGTTTATCTTTTTATCTTCTTGGAAGAAAAGTACTCTGCAAATCAAAGGAATCATTAGTATTGTTATTATTTTGCTATTGAAATCTCTTGAATTCACTAGGGATTATTCATGTGCTTTTTTGGGGCTGCAAACATAATGCCGCCTAAGTCACCCCCACTGGGCTGAACAAAAAAGAAAAATTGCATCTTCAGGCATACTGCCCTGTTCCACCCGGTCCCCTGCTGGCCCTGGCTCCTACCAACACAGGCACACCAGGCAGACAGCTCCTTGGTGGCAAGCCTGGATCACTGCTGCCATAGTCAAGGCAAAATATGTTTTTGTAACCCCAGAGGGAGGCCCCCGTGGGGTGTGAAGGCCCTGACCCCAGCCCACGCCCCTCTCCTCCTGGGACATTTCTCCTCCCTTCTCTATAGGTCTGGCTGGCAGCTGAGAACTCCCCACTAGGCAGCAGAACCGTGACCACCCCCAGACCCAGCAGACATGCCCAAGTCCCCGTCACCCAGGATGTCTCTGAAAGAAGAAGTGGCCCCACACCCTTGGCATCTGTGCCTTGACTATACCCATCTAGACAAGCCATCAGACCACTTGGGGTGCCCATGGGGGAAGCCTCAGACTTATTCCTTGCTCCATCCTTTGTTCTGTGACGTTTCTGGGTAATGATAAATGCTTCCAAAGTTGCAGCTCACTCCCAGCTTCCTTGTCTAACGCTTTCTCAGCCTGTACCCCCAGCATCGACTCCATACTCCTGGCTGCCTCAGACACAATCATGCTGTTTTCTAAGCCTCCCCACCAAGGGAGTTTCTTGCCAGTTGAAGCCTCTGGCGCTTGCTCCTCTGTTCTCATGCTTCCTGTCAGCCCCAGCCTGGCCCCCTTCAGCCTGGCCCCCTCTCTCTTCTCACACCCTATTTTACCCTCTCTCTGCGGGTCGCTCTTCTATTTCCCTGGAGATTCGCATCACCAAGAACCTCTGCCCCTCTGATGGCCATCTGACAGCCCTTCTTGCAGCCTTTCTACCAGCAAGTCAGGACAGCAAAGTGGCTGAGATTCTTCCCAACAGGAAGATGGCACCCCGGATTAATCCTCAACTTAGAGATGCCACTGATGGACAAGTTTTCACTTTTGCCCCAAAACATCCAGAGCAGCATGGCGCACACGCAAAGCCAACAAGAGAGTGGACTCCCGAGAATTAGAACTTTCAGACCCACCAAGTCACCAGGCAGGACAGGACACTCTGGGATGCTAGAGCAAAGGGTCACAGAGCAGGCAAGAGGGTGTGTTTCCTAGCAGCGGCCGAAGTAGGAGGCTCTGAGTCTGTACCACCACATGTTCCCTGAACGGTCTCAGAACTTGAGATCTGACAGGAAGCAGGGTGTCCCCAGTCCTGCTGGGGCATCGTCCCTCTGAAGACATTTACAATGTGGACGTGCAGGCTGCATGGGCCAGGTCTTGAAGATGAAGGAGGGCAGAGAAGGAATCGTGGTGGGCAAACCAAAATGACAAGGGGAAAGACAGAGCAAGTTCTAAGCGTGTGGATGACAAGAAAATCAATTCCTTTTCACCCAGGGGCAGAACATGCTTCTTCTCTGCGGGAGGCAAATTGTGCTGTGACATTATGCCTCTCTGTATGGAGCACGCTGTCCTGACAGCGGAGGAAGAGGCAGCCCCAGCAAGGGAGAAACCCACAAGTGGCACTCACTGACACCTCCCCACTGCCTGTGAGGAGCTGGGCCCAGGGACACTGGCTGGGTGGGAACAGAGGCATGCCATTTGGCTTTTCTATGGCCACCTCAAGAGTGACCAACACGCACTTAATCTCAATCTACCTGAAAAGCCCAACGTTTATAAGATTAGGGGTATAGTATATCACTAACATAAATGATACCTAAATTTCCCTCTCTAAAGAGAGGGTATGAAAAAAAAGTAACGTTGAATAGATATTTGACAAACTAAAAGAGAAAGGAGGATTGAAGTGACTCTAAGAGTTGACCTAAGTGTTTTGCTCCCAAAGTCTTTGGAGTGCTGTTTGGAGCATCCCCTCTGTATGGATCACATGAGAGTTCTGTTTCCAGTGACTCCAGAATGACGTGCAGGTTCCCATTGTGAGAGGCGTGGGGCAGCAGACGGATGTGTCACTAGAGGGCCACAGAAGGCCCTTGAAAGAGCCCTGGGCATTTGTTTTCTCCGAGTGGAGGGCCATCCCTGAGTCTCAGCATGTTTCCTTGGAAAGCATCCCGGGAGCAAGACACGCAGGAAATGGCATCTGACGGCGTGGCTCAGTGTGTGTGTCGGGTGGGGTGCAACCACAGTCAGGGGATGAGAGAGGGTATCATTCAGAGTCTGGGGAGGGGGGATGGTCCTCTAGTGATCTGTTGAAAGTGGATATGCTCTATCTGATAACTTGATAAATATATGGCACCAGGCAGGGGTTGGCATAGTATATGCCTTAAGCATACATGGGTAGAGAGTCAAACAGAACTCTCTGGGGAATTCACAACATATAAACAATACCCACATTCATATCAATGCCCCCAATCAAGTTAAAAGATCTTCTATCCCAGTGAAGTCCATTAAACATTGTCCCACTTGACCCTTCATTCCTGCAGTCAGACACTGTAGACTTAAGGACCCTACCGTACAACATTCAGTGATGCAGAGGATTCTCATTGGCCAGGTCCACTTAGGTCTCCTTGTCTTTCTTTAGACATGTTTTGGAGTTCAGGAGTTCTCCAGAACTGCTTGTTCTGGAGTCCTGTGGACTATGCATCTACCATCTGGTAGGGTGGGCAAAGCTGGCCAAGCTCAGAATAGTCAGGAATAGCAAGAAACTCTGAACTGCACGATGCTGTGGTGCCTTCCCACTGCCCTCAGGGCTAAGAGTAGAAGAAACAGAGCATTTAATCTCCATATATTTAAAGATTCATATGAGGCAGCTCAAAAAATAGCTCCATACCCAGAAAGAAAGAAGCAAAGTAGAAGATGGACGCTGCGATGATTCCAACAGTCAGAGAGGCACTTAGACACCTACAGGCTTCTTGTGTCAACCTAGAGGAGAGTCTCAGCTCAACCTTCTAGCACAATCAGTGGACACAGGAAAATGTGCACTGGCCCGGGGAACCTGGGTATGGGAGGGGCAGTTAGATCCTCTGTTTGGGGATTCTACATGCAACTTCCTGAGTGAGTGAATGGTTAGAGGCAAAGGAGGAGAGTGAGTATGTGTGCTGCTGTGTGTGTGTACCCATAAGTGAGCACAAACACATTCAAGAAGGAGGGTCATCTACCCAAGAGGTAATAGAACCCGAATTGTTTCTATACCAGTGTTCTGAGATAGTCTTTATTCATTCAGCCTGAAAACTCTGGGGAAGGCAATTTATCTTCCTGCTGTTGTAGGGAGCCCTGGCGAGAGGCAACACAACCACATGAATACATGAGTGTGTGTGTGTGTGTGTGTGTGTGTGTGTGAGTGTGTACATCAGGATTATATATAAGCAGGGACACATGCACACCCAGCTTGGGGAAGGCCCCAGGTTAGATCAGGAGGGTCAGAAGCAAAGTTTGACAAGGGGGAAATCTGCAGTGACCACAAGTACCAGTGGAGGAGCGGGGGAAGGAGGCATGGGTTTCGGCTTTCATCTATCTGGCTTCTCCCTTTCAGGGGGAGGCATGGAGACATGCTGTTTGCTTGCAAAGCCAGCCACCCATAGCGGTGCTGTGCTTTCTGGAAAACTTTTACCCTTCATTTAATCAACAGATGGATGTGCTCTGTTGTGGATTTTTCTGAGAGAGTCCTGTTCCTCCCAGAGCTGTGCTGGCTGGCACAGACGTTGCCTCAGATGGCAGAGACAGCGGCCGGCATTCCAGGAGAGGGGAAAGGAAGCGGCTGACTAGTCCCTCAAACTCAATTCCACAGGTGACTCCGGGTGCCGCTGGCTTTGAGGGCACTCTCGGCCATCCTTTTCTGGAACAGTCCTCCCCACCCTCCACGCCTACTGGCCCAGGGCGGCTCTCAGAGGCAGGGAGCCCAAGGGGGCCAAGTTCTTTCGGGAAAGTCCGCCGACTTCTCTGCCACTGCTCAGCTCAGAGAGGAAGCCTCTGCACCAGGGGGAGGGGGCGGATCTCATTTTCTGCCCTGAAATCTAACGCTGTGTAGGACTCAGAATGCACTCTTTTTTCAGAAAAGCAGATGACACGCAATGAAACTCTTTAGAAGCTTTCCCCAAAAACTGCACATCACCCCCACGCTCCATTCGGTCATCGCAGCCCCCTCCGCACGCCTTCCCTTCCGAATACATCCGTGCAAGGCAGACCTTCCTCGAGCTGAAATAACCACCTCAGCAGAGCTCTCCTTCCCGACCCTCTGCTTCTCCAACCTGCGTCTGGAGGAGAGGAGGCGCCCAGAAGTTCAGAACCGCACCGCACGGCCACAGACATGCCGCCTAATTAACATACAGGGAGCATAAAGAACTCATTTGCATTGGAGAGTTTGAGCTGGATGTTGACAAGTGAGGGGAGAAAGTCACCCTCCCTTCCCGTAGCCCTGCCTCCGAAGGAAAATAAACAGTACCATTTTGTTGCATTTTCAAAGGCAAAGAGGCGATGCCACTGCCTCTCGGCCGGGCACCGGGAAACGCATCCATCAGTTCGAGTTCCCAAAGCCTGCCCACAATTCCTGCCCGCAGCCCTGACAACCCAGCCGACTTTCTTTGCAACTCCGGGCGGCGCACGGGTCCTACCTTGGCTGAAGAGGAAGAAGCAGACGAAGAGCAGGTCGAGCTGGAAAGGTCTCATTCCTCCGCGCGCCAAGGGGAAGCCGGCGGGGCAACTTGGGTTCGCGGTGAGTTTCTCCTGCTGGGCGGCTCGCGGTGCTGCTCAGCCTCCGCCGCGGTCCTCCCGGGTTCGCGCCGACCATCTGTCTGTCTGTCCGTCGGTCCCTCCGGGTGGCCTGGGGCTCCGTGCCTCGGGGGATCCGCAGCCCAGACAAGGCAAGTTGCCTGTTTTCTAGCCGCCTCGGGAAGCCGGGCTCGTCAGCGACGTCCCCTCTCGGAGCAGCTCCATCCTCTGGCGCTCGGCATCCGAGGCACCCAGCTTCCTCCGGCGGCTCCTCCCACAGCCAGCGCGCGAGCGAGCCAGGGAGCGAGTGACGAGTGACAGAAGGGCTCCTTTCACTGAAGCTGGGGCGGGGGGAGAGGGAGGGGAAACGGGGCATAATTAAAGAGGAAACACTCGGAGAAAGGCGATCTATGCAAAAAGGAGGGTGTGCTGGTGGTGGAGGGGGGAGGCTCCTTTCTTTCTTTACTCCTCTTTCTCCCCCTACATGAGGGGAAATTCAGCTTTTGTCACCATCACTGACCAAAAGGCATTTTGAACAGGGAGCCGCGCTGTGACTTTTTGTCCACAGGACATAATGTTGTTTAAAGGAGTGAAGTTAAGGATGGCTGGATGTACCTAGCCTCAGTATAACAATATGCCTGCCTTGACTTTCAATGGGGTGGCGGGTGGGGGTGCTCGGGGGTGTCCACCTTTCTCCAGGAAAGACTCAGCCAGTGTGTGCAGCAGGAGTCTCTT